>VWYI01047358.1:78086-160750 GCA_013399455.1 Anthoscopus minutus
CAGGGACAGGGACAGGGACAGGGACAGGGGAGCGCCGGGCTGGGGCCGCAGAGGCTCCGGGGCTGCTGTTCCGAGCAGCGCTGCCTCGCTGGGACCCTCCCGCTCTGCTCGCAGCTGCCCGAGGGAGCCTTGCACAGCTTGGATTTTAGGGGAAGGCGTCGCTTTCAGCTCAGAGCATCAGAGCACGTGGCTGGTTTCCTTCCCGAGGGGCTGTGTCGCTAGAGGACACGAAATAGAAGCGTGGACTCACGAACACACAGCGAGGTTTTTTCCCAGAATGAGGCAGGAAGCCTTTATTTCAGGGTTTGCAACCCTTTTTATAAGGTGTTAATATGACTGGCCGAAGGAACCACCTCTCTGGTCCCACTGGCAGAACAAGAGAAATACACATTGAGAACGTGTGTGTGACATTGTTTTGAGAACCAAAACCTATTTACAAAACACAGTCCTTGAAAGAGGAGTTCCCAAAAGACTTTCCCTTGATAGATCAGCCACTGCCAGGCTGAAAACTCTCCCAGGCTCAGAAAATCCTGTCCACAGGGGTGCAGGCAGGAGGCTGTGGAGCACAGCTAATTACAGAATTTGCTCACTCTGACTTGCTGGTCCTGCAATAAGAGCCTGAGGGTCACTCCTCAGCAGAAACCCCACACTAGAAATGTTCAGCAAAAGTTCCTTCCACTTTCATTTTCTGTCAGATTTTATAACAATAATAAATTGAGAGAAGGATGGTTTATGACAATGCAGCTTCTCTCTGATTATGGCTGCATCTCTCCTATGCTTTCATATTTAGCAGTATTTTTGTACATTTTCTGACAAATGGCAGAATTAAAAGTCGCTGCTAAATTTCTAAGGTGAGGGAAGGGAACTTCCTCCCACCCAAATCAACTCCTTGTGTTACTACATATTTTTCTGATGCCTCTGCTCTGGTTGACAGTGTCAGTTATGACTCTCTATTAATTTTAGTTTACCCTGATTTCTGTTGTTTTCCCAAATACAGCAGTTTTAGCAGATGCAGCACAACAGGATATATAATCTTCAACAGGCTTTCCCTGGAGCCAGTCCAGACTTTGGAGACCTGGAAAAGGTAAAGAAGAATTCTGCTAAAGCATAGAGATATGCATACATAGATACATACATATCCATATATCTATATATATATATACTTTGTAGGTCAGCTTTTAAAATAAAAGGCAGTTTCCTCCCCCACCTTAACCATAAGTTTTGTTTTCATTTATTCTTTTAATTTTAGTGTTTCCATTGAAGGTCATAGCCCCTCTTCCAGCATTTTAAATGGTCAAATGCTAAAGGAGAGAGAGATTATGTACAGAGGAACAATTTCCGAGCTGGATTAACATCCATGAATAAATTCATTATCATGCCTTAGGGGAGAAAGGCTGAAGGACAGAGTTTTCCTTGATGACAAGGGGATTTTACCATCAGGGAACAGCTGAAATGCATAGGTATATGAAGATACTCAGCTGTAGCAATTGCTGCCCAGGCTTTGAATCTAATCCAGTCAGGTTTTTAATCCTTTCAAAGAAATTGGGAAATGAATTGCATTCTGCAGTCTTAAAACATACCTTGAGTATACTCTGTTCAATTAGGACAAGTTGGATTCACCAGCCTTAAGCAGCCTTAATGCACTGGTATTTAGGACCAGATTTATTTCCAGAAGAAATAAGGCCTTAGTCACAAACTTCTTGTGAAATTAAATTTTAAAATTATTTCAAATATTGTCAAAGTGTTTCTAACACTGATTTTTTTTGTTTTTGCTTGTGCATTTGTTGCTTAGATTTGCTATAAAGTCATATTCAAAGGTAACATGAGCAAAAAACTTCAATGAGAGGATTTGAAGTGCAGCTGGGGATTTGTTCCAGTTTTTCTGATGCTGAGCCATGGATTTGTTTTTGCTGTATTTCTTTACCTTCCCATGCTGTGTCTGTCCTGGATAATAAAAAGGCTGCTCTCTGTTCTTTGAATGGTGCCAGGGGCAGGGAGCAGAGACTTTCTGAACTGGAGGCATTGGACAGCAGCAAAGCCCACACTGAGCACAGAATTCCAGGCGTGCCACCTCACAAAGCCTCTTCTCTCTTTTAAAATTGTCCCTCCAGAGTGTCTGCTTGTTCCTGTCTCCTGGTGTTATGCTTTCCTAAGTAAAAGTTGATTTGTTAATTTGAACTAGTATTTGATGAGCTGCACATGATGTGGTTAATGGAAGTTACAATCTTCCTTTGAGAAATCTCACCAGTGATGTCAAGATTTGTGTGTACTGTGGTAAACTAGGTCAGATCTGGCCAGCATTCCTCAGGCTACAGAGCATTTACCATCTATACACCTTTGCCTGAGATTTGGCTCTGACTACAACAGTAAATATCAGAAATACAGTTCCCTAGAATGTTGGTAGTAATGACTAAAAGCAGGTGTTGCTGCCAAAATGTTCCTGTTCTGTTACCCTGCTGTACTGAACTGATGTGAGGTAACACAACAAGGGCTCTGCCCACACAGGAGATTCTAGCACTGTTTATGGCTGCTGGAGTTGTACCAGAGGTACATTCTGTTTTAAAAAATGTGTTTGGATAAGGACATCTGCACCACCAACAAGCAGTGAACTTCTATCTGCCAGAGGAGTGAATTGGACATCTGATATTACTACCACATTCTCTTACTAAAATACATACATATGTATATATATGCATGTATGTATATTTGTGAGTGTATATATCTATATCCGCTCCTGGTCATTAAATGAGGAAGTGCATCAAAGTCATCCCATGGCTACATTTCACTCCTAGTTAATTCAATTCAAAATTGTTATTTTCAGTCACCTTGAGTATCAAACCATCAGACATCTTAGGACTTCTTGAAGTGACAAGTCCTTTAGACCCCAGCAACAATTTGGAAAACCTCACATGATAGTACAGTCTCCATTTTCTAGGTTAGTTATCCCTCTGTGAGTACAAATGTCCAGTGGGATAAATATACTCCCTATCTTCAAGAAGAGCCACAAGAATTCTGACAGCACCTGTGTGCAAAAGTAGTCATGTAAGCTAAAGATCATTAATGTTTCCCCAAGCCTGTGCGCCCAAAATAGCCCAGGTTTGGTATCTGAAATCAAAGGGCTGCTATAAAAAGATGCCCGGGTGCCTGTGGAGTATCCATGCCATCCGTCAGGGGGTTATTTTTGGCCTGAGCGTTGACACGGCGGCTGAGAGTGAGGCAGGCGCTGAGCTCCGAGCCGCGGCAGCAGCGGCGCTCCCGGGGCCGCGCTCCCGCTCCCGGGGCCGCGGCGTTCCCGGGAAGGCTCCCGAGGGCTGCAGCTCCCGGAGCAGCTCCAGCCCTGCGTGCGGTGCCCTCTGGGTGGGCCGGGAGGCCAGGACCCTCAGTTTATCAGTCGGCAGGACTGGGCAAGTGTCACAAGATGCATCCATTGCCCACCAGCACAGCTGGGAGGCTCTTTGTTATCACAGCCTTTTTCGACCCCCTTACTTGAACCCTGGGGGGCTTTTTTGATAGTTGAAGTTGAAAGTTGCGTTTCAAAAAAAAGTTTGTCCACTTTTCTCATCCTCATTACTGTTGTATTCAAGGGCTTTGCAATCTCATCCTCAAGAACCTCTGTAAATGTTTTTCAGCTGAGGCCCAGACAAGCCAATTGCTTGTTCAAGGTCACAGAGGCAGATGTGAGAGCTCCCAAAGTGCAGCTGTTCTCTGCAGGACCACCAGCCTCTGACAGAAGGTGCTCTCTGCTAGACTTTACTCTGACACACAGGCTGGGAGGGTTTATTTTGCTGGGCCTCTGGAGCCTTTGGGTTTTTACCCAAATGCCATCCTCTGGCCAGGATGTTCTGCAAATCCAGTGGATGTTCTCCACTCCAGCATGGTGAGGAGAAAGGTGAACAAGTGGGAGCAGAGCTCTGCTGCCTGATGGACCTGCTCTGCCTGCCTGGGAAAGGACTCCAGGTGATCCCTGGGCTCTGATTGCACCGGGCTTGTACAGGGCAGTATCTAGGCCTTTTTCTATTAATTGAAACTAATGAACTATCCATCTTTACATTCCAATTTCTGGTTGAGGCTGAGGAAGTTGAGGAAGGGCCTCAGTGCATAACAAATGGGCAAACCCCAAATGATGATGCCACAGTGAATATTTTATATTGTGCATGGGATATGGATATTCTGCTTTCAGGATACAGAGTTTAAGGAAATATTTTTTCAGATCCATAATAGATTTTTATACACATTCTTGCATTCTCAGAGTGGTCTGAGCCTCCTCATCCATTTATTGAGGCTCTATTCAGCTTTTGCTGGTGATGATTACCCTGATCCTGCTCTTCTTTTTTTCTTTTTAATAAATTTTCTACAAAAGCTCTTCCCTAAAACAAGGCTTTCCTCAGGAGCCAGCATATCACATCTTTCTTCCACTGGATGCATTGTGATGAGCTCTTTACTCCCTCTTGTGAGGCCACAGTTTGGTCTGGCTGGGAGCAGGGTTTGAGGAGCCCTGTGCTTGCACAGATGGTCTGGGAACTCTGGGCAACCATCAGTGGTCACTTATGCTCAATTTACACCTCTCTGTTCCTGGCAATGTGCCCAGCACACATAGACACTTTCCACTGGAAAATGTCAGGAAAATGACAAGAAACAAAGTCTGTGGGGGATTCTCCCCTTTCCCACAGATTATGAGGCAGACAGACACAGTGACTGACCAAGTCCTGTCTTTCTGCAAGGCTCTGTTTTCATTTAGAGCCACACTTCTATCGCTTCTATGTCTCTGGTTTACATAAGAACCCCTTTGAACATGGAAAATTGCATCCAGTCCTTGCATGTATCACTCTGTGTTTGCCTCCAGCCTCGTTATCATCTTTAAAATGATGTAAAAAGCTCAGTTTTCTCCCTTCTGAAGTGATTAAATAGACTAAAATAAATCTTAGTAGTGGAGATGCAGAGTGCTCCTAGTACAAAAGTGAAGCAACTCTACCAAAATTGGTCAATTAAATGGATTCAAAATCGATTTAACAAGAGCAAAATTAGACTTTGAAAACTGCTGACAGCAAATTTTCTGTTATAGGCTGGTAATGCAAATATCTTTCTGCACAAACACTGAGAAATTTAAGTAAGTCTAAAACAAATGCCATTCATTTGCGCCTGAATTCTTGTAAAACGAAACTCCTGCCAAGTTTCCAGGGAATGTGTTTGATAAGGAGTAGGCATCCTTGTGACCTTACTAAATACTCTTCTAGTGTGGGAATAGATCTTGCATGCTGTGCCCAGAGAGAACAGCAATGCTGCTAACTTTGTCCCAGACAGCTAAAAATGGGCTCCCTCACACCTTGGGGCAGTTACTCGGGGCCAAAGGCTGGGGCCAGAGCCAGCATGGCAGAAGGGAGGTTTGGTTCCAAAATGAAGTGGTCTGGGAAGAAAGGCTCAAATAACGACTCCTGGGTAATTAAAACTGCCTAATCTGGCTCCTTTCTGACTCTAAGTTACCCCTGCGGGTTTACATTGCAACCCAGCCCATTAATGATAGATAATTGGGGACAGACTGAGGAGCTCCCAACTCCCTCTCTCTGCAGTTTGCTGACAGAAAATGGCATTTACCAGGCTAAAATGTCAGTGGTACTAAAGGTGCAGGTGACATCACTAAACAAAAATGTCACAAAAATCCCTTCCACATTATGCTGAAACCACCCCCTTTCTTCTCTTCCTTCTTCCTAATTATTTTATGCTTTCAATGGACTGAACTGCAGAACCTGCCACGTAGGTACAGAGATCTGAATCCTGCATTAATTAACAGGTTGATAGGAAAATGTTAGCTCCCAGTTTCTAAATCCAGCACAGATGTTGCCTAGTTGTATAAACTCTGCACATTTAAGACATTTCATGAAATGTTTCAGTTAAGCCCAGGTGTGAGCCTATTATTGAAGATGATTGTGTAGCTGTATTTATTGTTAGACTACAAAGTTCACTTCATACTGAAGAGTACAATTTGTGCTTGGTGGCTAACCAGACAACCAGTGAACAGAATTTCACTGTTTCACTGTCTAAAATAGATTGGGACATCCCATCAATAATCCACTTCTGAAATTAATGAATGCACTGGCATGAAAACGATCACTGTTTGTTATATTTTCGAACAGTCTTGACCCAAACCTGTGTCTGTATTTGATGTTTCAGTGAAAACCTGTGATGGCTCAGTGATAGTAAACTTTGTATAGAATTATGAATCTATTTTGCTAAAATGCAGCCAAATTTTCACAGTGTGTCTTCTTGAGCCTGATTTTCAGATATTCCTGCTTCAGGAGTGACAAGCCATTTAAAAATTAAGAATAAGCTCTGCCAACTGACCTATTTCAAAGCATAAGAATACTTAAATTTACCTGGCATAAGAGTTGGAAGAAGAAACAGATGCAGGTGTTTATGGTGTATTTCCACTGAAAACATGGATATTGAGCGAAACATGTATTTTATATCCACGTGACTCTCCTACTAAGTTGCTTTTCTTGTGGATTATTAGGTTTGCAAATGTCACTGAAATATTTTAAGTCCCAAATTTATTACTTGGTATTTTCAAAATAGAAGTGCAAGAAACTTGTAATGTTTGCAACACAAAACAAGAATTCACTGAAAGTTCCTATCCCATGGCAGAATGGATAGCAAGGTAATGTATTTTGTCAGAATTTTGAAAGCACGTTGACATTAAAATATTGAAATTCAGGGTATTCTTGTCCAAGTTATTCACATTCCCTCATTCTTTCTGAAATATACTGTCTCAAACATCAGAAAAATCTCATTTTTAATCAAATGAGCCATTTATGTTGGGTTTTCAGGCTTTTTAAAATGCAACCAGCATTTCGGGATTCTTTAAATATATGAATTATCAAAATTCCCTGGAAAAAACCCAAAATTAACTTCTTTATTGTATGGAATCTATCCAAATTTACCTCAGCTGTTCTGCAGCTTTTGCTGCAAGACGCTCATTCTGCTAACAATGGACTTTAAAAAATATTTCTTGATATACTCCAGGCTGTGCAGATATAATTTCCAGCTGGAGTCTGCAGTGTTCTGGGAATCCTTGCATAATCTGACAGAGGCTATGAATAGCTCAAGCAGTGGATGGCAGGGAAGTGTGACTTGTTAAAGTCGGTGAGTGCTCGCCACAGCACGGCTGCCCCCACTCCTGCTGGGCTGCCAGGGGACAGGGAGCTCCTGCAGCTGCCAGGTGAGTCCTCAGCTGAGGGGAGCAGGGCAGCATGGAGGCTCCCGAGTGCCTGGTTCCAGCCCTTTTCCCAGGAAATTGGTGCCTCCAGTGTGGGATGTCCCACAGTGGGATCAGGGGGCCCAGGCAGGGCTGCCCTCAGCTGAGGGCTCTGCTGAGCCCCTGCCATGGGACAGCTGAGCCTTTGCCACTCAGGGGGTAATGAGGATGTAATTAATGAGCAGTTGTACCTTCACCCTGTTTCTGTGTGATGTTCGCAGCCTCTGACTGGTGGGAGAGGGCTCAGGGCTCTGACAGGCAGGAGCCAAGGTGCCAAGGGAAGGCAGAGCTCCTAGAAGGAGGATTCCACTCCTTTCCAAGTTTCTCATCTCAGTCTTGCCAGACCTGGTGGCAGGAACCAGGAGAGGAGACAACAGCAATGCAAGAATCAGCACCTGAGTCCAGATTTCTGTCTGGTAGATGGCTTTTTTGCTTCCTTTGTATTTGTTAGGTGCCAGTCTTTGAAGGGCATTTTGGAGGAAGAAGGTGGCTCTTTTTGACCTTCTCAGTTCTGTGATCTCAAGGTGTTTTCTGTCTTAAGTCTGTTCTTGTGATTCTTTCTGAATCTGTACAAATTACTTGCTTCTGCTGTTACTATGGAAATCCCTGAAATACAGCTCCATTTTGTGTCATTTCCCTGGCTTTGTCCGTGAAAGACAATTGCTTCTTCTCATTCCCTTCTGTGAGTCATCACATTCTCTACTGTCAGGCCATCAAATAATTGCAAAAGCCTACACTCCCAATAGCTGACATGAAAAAAATCAGTCTTTCTTACCTATTTTCTCCAAAACTCCAAAGTATCAAAAGACCTAATCCTAAAGGCTGCTGAAGTATAAATCAAATTGGAGGCTGACAGGGACACGGGCAAACAGAAACTCATTCCCACATCCCAGCTTCCTGAAGGTTTCACTGAAACAATTAGATTGTAAAAGCACAAAAAGAACAGAAGGTCACTTTGGGTTTCTGTCACCCTCTCTGAAAGAGGGGAAATGTTATTTTGTAGCTAAACCTCACTAGGAGGCAGCGCTTCTTAGGGTTTACAGTGAGATCACCAGAGGAGGGGAATCCTGAGCCTGGCATTCCTGTCCCAGTTCCAGTGCACCCCTTTCCTTCCCTGCCAGGAAAATTCTGTGTGGCTGCACCACTTGTCTTAACTATTTCTATTTTAATGGGCCTCTTGAGCTGGCTGGCATCGATTTTACTGAGGGCAGAGCTTTGTCCCTCTGCTCCTCGTGTTGGTGCTCTTGGGCACGAGTCCCACTGGAGCGGGAGCAGGAGACCTTTCCTGCAAAACTGCAGGACCCACTGGTGTTACAAGATACATGGATACTCCAAAAATAAGTTTGAAAACAGCTTCCAGGCATATGGTTGCAGCTGGGAGACATTTTGGTATTTTTCATAGCTCAACGTCATTTTGATAACGTGTAAAGAGAATCAGCCACCAACTTCAAATGACTCCTGTAAAAGTCTCACCTCTAGAAAGGAGAGCTTGTACATAAAACACAGTTCTGAGCTACTAGGAAAGAGTCATTAAAGGGATCTACAAGTTTGCCTCTTAAGTGGGTACAATTTACAACATTTTAAAAATAAATCAAATAAACACATCATTATTTTCAGGGCTCGGAAGCCCCAAGAAACATTTGTAGAGCCATTATTAGCACAGGCTCTTAAGTCTGAACTGTCAGCGCTCTTCTTTACTTCCAGTCTGTTCCAAATCAGAAAAGGAGCATTTTTGATTAATTCAGTAAAAATAGCGGACAACAGGCACCCACTTATTTGAGACTTGCTAGAATGTCAGGCACTATTTAGGTTTTATATCCAGATACACATTTTCTGGGGACTTTTGAGCTGTTTTTCACCAATACCCAGGAAAGGTAAAAATGTAAAAACAGAATAGGGACTGGATCTAGAAAATCTTCACCAGGCCTTCCCATGGTACACACTGGACTTTTTTCCTTCTGTTTTTCAAAAGTGCCTCTGGAAAACCTGCAGAACAGCAGAAACATCTTCCACTCTGGAGGTCATTGTCCCTGGAATGTTTTAGGCAAGATGGTAAAAATGCTGTCTTTGAGGACAGTGACTTCAATCACTGGATATTCTCAGCCAAAGAAAGAAACAAGTGTCTAATGATTCTTTCCCAGATTTGCTTTCTGGGATAAGGACGAATCAGCTGAAGTCCTGGGAGAACTCAACTGAACTTGTGGAAATTATAATCACTGACAGTCATTTCCTGTGTAGCTTAGCTTCGTTTGAAAATGAGATTTATATTATCATACTATTAGCAATAGCATCATTCTCTTTCCCTGGAAATGCTTTATACCCATGGGACAATTTTAGCCAAAGCTGACAAAGAACGTGGAAGTCTGATTCATAATTAAGTTCCCATCAAACTGAAGGCTGTGCAGAAGAGAAAGTCAGTGCTAAGTGAGGGGAGGAGAGGGACCCCCTGAGAGCCACACTCTGCTCAGCAGGGCCAACCCACAGGCAGAGACGTTTTGTAACTCACAAAGAGAAAAGTGTTAATGCAGTGATGAGCATCTGTGGAGGTCAAGAGCACAGACTTGTAGAAAGCAGCCCTCTCATCATTTCCAGTCCTCACAGAAGAACTTGTCTTTCAGCAGTGGAGTTTTTAGAAGGCTGGAGACTGCAAAGGTCCTGGAATTCTTCTCCAGAATGACTTTGACTCTTAGCAACAAACAAGTTTGGTCAAGCAGTGAAATGAAAAGATGCTTTTGAAAACTTGACACAGCAGTTTATCCTCAGTAATTTGGGTTTTCCTTCAGCAAGACACATGCATATATCCTGAAATACATACCAGCAGTAAACACTAGCTAAAGTACCTTGCTGAATTATATTCAAATACTATAAAAAGGTGTGTGTAATATTCTTCCCTACAGAATAGTGAATCCCTTGAATTACTGTAATCTTGATCCAAGCAGCTTTACAGAAATAGTTTTTTTTAAGACCTAGGTAGAAAACCTGAAGTCCTTCTAAACTGCAATCAAGCTGTATCCTTGGCAGAAGTTGATATCTTGGCTTGACAAGCAGTATTGAAGTGTGATTCCCAAAGTAGCCCATGGCTGCCAGCAGGCTGGTATCTAACTGGAACAGCATCTTTTCCATTTTATCAAACATGATTCTCAGCTGCTGGGTGTAACCACATGAAAGGTTACCTACATGAGGCAGGGATGGGTGCTAAAAATTCATTAGTGCTAAAAGAATAACTGGGATTATTGAATCAAAATCTCTCTTTTTGATGTTATTATACCCAGCCTGGGGAGTCTGCATCACATTTAGAGTACATTGAGTCTTTTTGTGTTTTGCTGCTTTGATGAGTGTCTTTAGCAATGGTGACATCAGAGATTGTCATTGTCCTTTATCAGTTCTGGCTGTGCTCAGACTGTAGTTCAGCCAGGTTCTATTTTAGCAGGGCCCAAGCCAGAGGGGATTTCTTATTTCACTCAATGAGCCATGATTGCTAGGAAGCTCCCTGTTCAGAAGTATTGTTTGGCTTGTACTTGGAAAGAAAAGCCAGATCCTGGAAAAGAAGCCCAGTTAATTCCTCCAGTTGCCTGTGTTTAGACCCATCACCAAACCCTAAGCAACCATTTAATTTGATTTTTCAGAAAAAAGGAATATGACACTTAACAGAAACCTCTAATGGACACGAGAAGACAAACCCAAAATCCTGTGTGTTTTAACAGTCTTGACTTGTAGCTCAGGACCTTTATTTGAGTTTTTTGTGTTCTACTGTTATAATTTTGAGGGGATTTGTTGGAAGGTGTTTAGTTACTGTCAGTGCTGTTTGTAATGTGCAGCAGACTGGGAGTGGTCAGGTGCCAGTCCCTCACTCCTGCCTATGCTTTTCAACCAAAGTGAGAGTCACAGGGCTGGGGACAGGGGTTGGGATTGAGCTGATCAAGTGCTTATCATTTTGGGATTACTTGGAAACAATCATATTTGTATTTTATCCAGAGAATGAAACTTGCTGGGAGCTCAGTTACTCTGAGTAGCTTTAAAACAGATTTAAATGTAAAGTACCTTCGACAGATTCTTCTGAAATGAACAACCTGAATTTCAGTGAGGTGAAGTGGGACTTCATTCCTGAATTCTTCCTTGTTTCACCACCTTCCTGAAAAATATTTCTTCTAGAAGCCAATCTACCTGTGGAATGCTTAGGATTAGGAAGGGAATCCCTGTGGGCATCGCTGTGAGCACAGGCACCAAGTGCAGCCCCAGACACCTGTTCTCAACCCAACTGGAATCATGTCCTAGGGATTTAGTGGGAAAATGGAGATTAATTGGCTGCTTGTGAGACTATCAGCTGTGAGAGAGATAAACTCACTATAAACACACAAATAGGCCATCTTAAAATCAATAGGTTTCTGGCTTTTTCTGAAAGGATCCTTTTCAAAATGTAAAATCATAAAGAGTTTACTTTGTCAAGTCAGTGCTTCTGGATGTATAGAATAACTTTATAGGGGAAATGAGAAAATTATTAAGCTATTACATGTTTCACTACAAGATAAGTTACTGTGTTTATTGAAGATTCCTAACTGATAGGAAGGAGCAAAAGAAATAATTTTAGGTTAAATTCAAGAAGATCTCTAACATAGAAAGATGTTTTTTGAATGTACAGCTTAATCTTTTTAACTCTGGTGTTCTGGGTTTTTTTTCTGGTGTTATTAGTGAAGTTTTCAAAGAAAATTTTGTGCAGCTGCAATATTGCTTTTACCTATTCTCCATAATGTAAGGAGAAATTTTCCCTTTTGACTTCATGGAAAAGCTCTGGCGCTTGAGGCTTGATCCATATATGAAATCATTAGTTCAAAGAGTATCTGCTTCAAGTAAAGTCACTCACAAAACTAAGATGTTTAATATTTTTCTTTTCACCTGAATAACAAAGGTTTACTGCTTTAACATGTGTATAGGGCTTCCTTTTTGTGTCTGTTCAAACTCCACAACATATTTATGTCCAAGTATCTTCACACAGCTCTACTGAGTTTAAATCTACTTCATTGCATTTATGCAGGTAATTTATATTTTGTAAAAGCAATATACCGGATAATTCTTATCCATATCCTAAAATTAGATAAATAAAGATTGTTATTGAAAGAAAATATGTTTTAAATAAAGCCATTAGAGAATGGGGGCAGTGTGGACAGAACCTCCCCCAAGCAAACTGGCAGGGGCATGTTCAGGGGTATCTCAGAGACAAGTAATGTCCATACAAATGGGCTTATCATTACTCCAGAACAGAGATTTATCAGCATCTGGAGACTAAGGCATTCTAGAAAGTCAAAGAGAATTGTTCTAGGAAGCCCCAGCTTATCACCAGCTTCTTCCCTCAGCCACATGGCAAGAAAACTGCACCTTTCCTCAGCAATGTCTTTAGACACTTTCAGTGCTGAGGACTAAAATATTCCAGGGTCAACTCTTCTGAAAATTTGCTATTATCCTTGTAAAGATTTTCTAATGTCTGACCTGAACTTTGTTGTGTTTTTTTGTTGTTGTTTTTGGGGTTTTTTTCTGTGATTAAATCTCTTTTTTCTTTTCCTGTCCATCTGGGGAATATTTGTTTTCCCAGTTTTCAATGCTTTAAGCAAGCATTTTGCTCATTCTTGCATTTAAAAGGTCTTTCATTGTAGCTGTCCTCTGAATTTTCTTACACTTAGCAAGAGCTTTCCTGAAGAATGGCCCCAAAACCAGGGCCCAGAGGTGGCACCATTGCAGAGCAGAGGAGAAGACTCCTTCACTTTCACTGAAACCTCTCAGGCTGCCACATCCCATTTTTGTGACTGCATTTGCAGTGCTGGCTCCCTGACTCACGTCCAGCTTGTGAGTCACTGAGGCTCCCAAGTTCAGCATTAATGTTTCCTCATCATTTATTCCCCACCTTGTATTTTTGCAGATGACTATTTCTGTTTGGACCAGTATAGCACTTCTTCCTATTGACCTGCACCTCTTCTCAGACATTTATTTTTATATTTATATATTTTATTTATCCTGGGCACTTGCAGGCTCAGCTTACTGGCATTTGCAAATTTAATGAGGACACTCTTTATTCCATCTTCCAAGTCAGCGCTGAAAGCACAAACAGGATTTTCAGAATTAGGCACAAATCCTTCAGTTTTCTCTGAATCACTCAATGTTGCAGACTCAATGTCCTTTCCCTGCACAGGTCCTGCAACAACTTCATCCAGAGGATACTTCCTTGTGTGGGTGTTCCAGGAGACAGCAGCTAAGGCTTTACTGGAGCCCAGGCTCCCACTGCTTTTTCTACATTCCCAGGGCTGGTTGTCTTTGAGAGAAGGGAATTAGGTTGTCTTGACATAATTTGTTCTCAGTAAATCCATGATGCTTGTGAATCTATGGGTTTCCCACAAGCTTTGATAAAATGTTGGAAAATATGTCAGTATTTTCCCAGGAATTTTAATTAATGAATATAATTTATAATTCCCTAGCTGCTAATTGCTTCACTCATTCTTAGAATGAGAACTGTTTCTTTTTCTTTTTCCCCTTGGTACCCTTGTGCAGTATTTTTGAAACAGAACTGTTATGAGCTTCAGCACTACATCAGTTACCTCATTAAAAAAACAAGGATGATAAAATTCTCCAAGCCCATATGAAATCTCCCTAATCCCTATTTTTCCTCCTCTACTTAAGACCCTACCCCTCCCTCACTGGTACTAATTATGTTAGGCTCCTGCTATTGCAACTAATCTTTTAAAAAATAGTGATGAGAAAAGTCAATAAACACCCCAGTCTTTCCCAGAGCTGCCATTTGTTGATCTCCTCCAAGTCCAGTACAGAGATTTCTCCTTAGACACAGCAGTCTGTGAGTCACACTGGCTCCCACTCCAGGAGATTCCATTCTGGAAAATGGTTTTACTGCTATTGTTCAGATTTCTTTCAATGCAGTCATACGAAGTTTCTTTTTTGTCCTCCAGTGCCTGAAGCAGTAAGATTTTGAAAATCTCTATGGCCAAGCCTAGCAAAAATCTTTGTCTTGAACAGAGAACATAATCAACAGGTACAATTTATATAATTTCTAAAATGTAGCTTTACTTTAGGCTATATGCACTTAATTGTACTATTTTCAGGTTTCAGACAAACAAAATTCTTCAGAGAGAATAAGCAAATAGAAATTAAGAGTTTATCTTCAGAGGGATCATGAATTTAATCACAGGGTTGCTCACAAGAACACAGATGCTCAAGTAAGAGTCACATGGAGGATGGAAACGTACTCATCACCAGGCTAATGGCATCTTTAATTGCTTTCCTTACTTACAAACAGAATTGAATCAGTGGAGAGAATTACAATTTAGCTCTGTTTATACCATGAACAAGCATAGATCATAGTTTATTTATTTTGGGCAAGATAAGTTCCTTAGGAGCATATCTCCTATTTTGCCTTGTACCCTGGAAGATACATCTTAAATTCTCCAGAACGTTGCAAAACATAAAATGCAGTTATATAAATATATATAAAATATATAATCCATGTCCCTTTTCCACAAGAGCTTCAGCTGGTATGGAATTATGACTGGCTTCAAGGCCAGATCTATTCCTAACATTTTGGCACTTGATCTCAGGAGCAGATTTTGTATTCCGGTGCTGCAGGAGAGACTGGAAGAGCAGCAGAAGGAGCAGCATGGAGAGTCCCATGCTGAGCAGGGAGCTGTGTGCTGGTTTTTAGGGAAGTACTGGGGACCAGCTGGATCTCACACACTGAGCTTCAAGTGATTTTATTCTCTTGAATAAAAATCAAGAGGGGATCTTCTTTTCATTCGGATTCCACAGCTCTGATTCCTCTTCCCAAGGATGCCCCTTCTGCCTGCTCACTCACAGAACAGATCAGGGCTTCCTTTTTTGTCCTGAAAGGTTCCTTGAGAGGAAAGGTGGTGGTGGAGTCTCCTTTTCTGGTAAAGGCAAGGAGGAGGAAGGAAGGTATGGAAATATGTGTTATTCATTCTTTTTGCTTTAAATATGTCAGAGTGAAAGAGCTCAACATTGCTTTCCATATTCCCTATGCTACAGAGTTGTTCTATCTTTATGCCTCTCAGAAAACCAGGGAAAACTAAAAATATCAGGCATCTCCAGATGGTTGAAAAGAATTCAGAATCGCTGTTTTGGTGCTGGTTTTCAATTAAGCCCAAGTTTTATTTTAGGTACCGAAGGCCTGGATCCTCTGAGATTTGTCTTCCTAAACCCCATTTGACTTTCATGACAGTTTAATGAGAGTTAAGTGCCAAGTTACTCTCATAATTCTGAGCAAGTGAAGTCTTTGATTTACTCTGGCCCTCAGTTTTGAGCAAAAGACCCTTGGCATTTTGTAAGATCCTTCCTGGAGTGGCAAGCTAGAGACAGAAAAATGTGGTTTTCTTTTCCTGAATGATTGCCTATTACAATTTTTCTTCAGTTATAGGAGTTCATGTTTTTCAGTTCCATGAGCATCTCCTGCCTCTGGAACTTGACTGCTCAGTGTACCCTGGACTAGATTAGGTTACTGCTTTCCTTCTGAGTTGTTTACGTGCTGCTCCCTTGTCTTTGCTGGTGGGCAAATGCTAAAAATAAGAATTTGCTTATCTAATTTGTATGGATCTTTACAGTGTATGTGATTTCACTGTCTCACTTCCCCTTGAGCACTGGACAGATTTTCCAGGCCTTCTGACTGTGGACTCTGCATTCATTGCTGTCATAAGTCTCAGGATTTTTCCTTTCAATGCTGACATGTTGAAATAAGACACTCCAATTTTTCCACAGGGAATACTTAGAACTTACAGTTTCTTCTTGTTCTGATTGACCTCTGTACCTACTAGCTCTGTTCTACTTATTTCACATCCTGGAAATCTGATTAACACTTTGCAAAATATTTTACAGTAGGCATGCCTAAAAATGTGTTTACACCTATGAAGTGATTTTTCATATTTCTTTGGACTAGATGGGGGGTTACTTGATGTCAGCTGAATAACTCATAGGCAGAAGAAGAATCAGGGTAAGCTCTCCTGTGCTGACAGCCCCTATGCTAAAAGTTTTGTTTGAGATGCCATCTCAGAGGAAGATCAGGTTGTTCTGCCTTCAAGCCTGTCCTGTCACTGCCCATTCCACCAAAATAGCTCAATATAAGTTCCTGTTTGTCCTCTGCAACATTGCTTTTTGCTTTTTGGAAAAGCAACTGCAGTACAGAGGTCACCAAACAGGCTTTTTCTGGCCTGGTTTGGATTTAATCAGAATAGGCACAAATTTCAATTATCTCTTTCATGAGTCAGTGGAGGTTTAAAAGGTCACCTTGGGATGGCACTTTGGGATACAGAGATGGTTGTTTAAAGCTACACAGACACAGTCCTGTCTGTACTCTTGCAGATACCCCAAATACACAGCCAATTTAATTCAATATCTGATACAAAATCTAGTGTTTGCAATGTTGAGTGTGAGCCTTATCTGTATATCCCTTGTGAACGCTGATCATGAAAAAAGCCAAACACCCCTAGAAGCTTACAGATTGTAGGGAGCATTAAAAATGCCCCCTCTCTTCTTTCTGCATGCATAATTCTTGTTTGGATTTGAACTGCGAAAATTATATTTACAGAACAGTAAGTTCTGTTTTGACATTTTGGAAGTCCTTTCTATCAGGTCTAGAGCTGGGGAAGTGTTTTACCACCGAGCAAACACAGCAGAGCAAGGACAGGGATCAGGTGGCAGCGCTGGCTTGCAAGGGCACAGGGCAGTGATGGTCAGGGTGGGCTGGAATTCATGTGAATACCATAAAATCAGCTGTGAGACCAGTCAAAATAAATACACTGTTTAAAGGGTTGCACAAGAGAAATAAACAAACTGATATGGAAGGCAAGCAGGGCTGAGGGAGGATGCTGGAGGGTCCTAGCCTCAGCTCAGGGAGTGTGTGAAAGGCAGGGATACTGCAGATATTCTGGTTTTTTAGAACTCTACAGTTAAGTGACTTAACAAACATGTTAAGTTTACTCCCATGACTGTGTCCTCTCATGGTCGGATTTTGCCTGTGGAGGAGTAGACTTGGCACCCAGTTTGAGTAAGGAGCTTTTGCTCAGCACGTGAATCAGAGATGTCATGAACACCAACACCTACCCCTGTCTGGAGCCTACCTGGGCCAAAAACATTTTAAGAGCATAGGAGAGACTCAGTTTAGCACCCAGTTTAGTAACCAGCTGGCAAAGCTGTTATTTTGAGAGCAGCTCTTTAGCCAGATTCTGCCCCCAGCCAGTATGGACACACATTCATTTCCAAGACCCTGAGTCTGTCCAGTGAGTTCATTGGCCCTGAACACAGACTTTGGTCCTCGTGCAACCTGAGCTTTATTCTAGGATAGGTCCGATTCCCTGAGGGAATAATGAAACATCTCAGACCTCTGGCACATCTCCTCTCTGGCAATGATACAGGGCCAAGTAAAACAGGTCAGAGTAGTTTAGGGCTGATTTTGAATCTGTGAGCTAGAACACACTGGAGATTTTCTAGTGCAGGAGACTGAATCCTAGGGCAGAGAGTCACTTATTACAGGGAAGATGTAGAGAGAGAAAACAAGGCATAAAAAAAAAGAAATTAAAGAGATTCTAAGGCTGCTAAACCAGACAAGATTAAATAAATTAATTACTTTGGAATAATTCAGAAGAGTGTTGACTGCCCTTTACAAATGCTTGAAAGGTGGTACAATTCTGATAAAGCAGTAAAGTACAGTATATAGTGTGTGTGCCAGCAGGGTGCACAACACACACCTTACACATATCTTCTGCACACATCAGTGTACTAAAATACAAGAATAACCAAAGAAAAGTTTAAAAAGCTAAACTTAAGGATCAGGTCCTGGCAATAACATTTTGAGTTGTCTGCAAGCACATACAGCTTGTAGTTTTCAACATGTAGATAAATCACTGTTCTAAACAACATGAGTTTTTCTCTTTAAATAGAAAATTAAATCCTGATTTCAAGAAATCTAATACCAACTTTTGAAGCCATCTGAAATTATCCATAGCTTGCAAGGTAATTTCTGAGGGTATGCCTACAGGAAGAGTTTAGCCTATTCTCATGAGATACTCATATCCTTAAAAAAAATCTGTTTAATGAAAAAGTCAAGAAAACTGACCAGTAGCTGGAGTTAGGTCAAGGCGTACAAGAGAATATTTAATCTGGCTCAATGAAGGGGCTTGGATTTATCATTTGTTGTTAATTTAGGCTCTCTACTTGTCCTCATTTATCTTCCCTTCAAAGAAGAGCTACAGAAATGCATTCAGCACATTGTGGAAGCAGTCTATGCTCACATCTAGTAATGAAGAAATAATGTGATTAATTGCTGTTACGTAATGGCACTTGGCAAATTAACATGGACTGCTACACAGTAAATAAAACCATGTGCTATTTCTGGAACACTGCTCAGAATAGCTTGAGCAAAGACCTGGAGCACCCAGACGTTTGGCTGGTGGGTATTTACACAGAGAACGTGGACAATGAGTGGCTGCAGGTTGTGAGGAGGACTCTGGAGAGGAAGAGCCTGTGCATGCCCAGCTGCCCTTGGCACACCCTGCAGCTCCTGGCTGGCAGGGCCATTCCAAGAGTGCCAGCAGCTCTCTGGGATGCAGTGCTGAGTCTGAAATGAGGCCCCCAGAGCACAGGGACCCAACAAAATATCCCTTCCAGGGAGTTCCCAGGCAGGGCCTTGGTGCTCCTGTGTATGGAGCCTGGGAGCTGTCCTTGGGAGCTCATAACCTGAGGATTCCTCTCCTCCACACCAGGGGAGCCCCAGCTGCAGTCCATGGGAGCCACTCTGTGAGTCTGGCGTGTCCCTGAGCTCACAGAGGCACCCAGAGCCAGCCTGGGCAGGCTGGGGAGTGCTCAGCCAGGCACAGCCTGGGGTGTCCTCCTGGCACAGCCCTTGGAGTTCTCTGCCAGCGGAGCCTGGGGACAGCACCCAGCCCTTGCTTGTTGTCATCCCCATCTTTATCCTAGAAACTAAACCAAAATTAATCTTTATGATTTTGTCAGTGGGTCAAAAAAACAGTATTTCTCTACTGTAATGACTAAGAGATGAAGGCAGCCCTTTGCCTTGGTTTAAGAAATTTTATAGTAGGATAAATTATCTTTTGCTATTACTATACACATGCATCACAATCTAAAGATATTAAAATATTTTGAGGGATGGCTTTTTTTTTAAATTAAGGCAACATTACAACATTTTCAATATACTATTTTAAAATTTTTCATCTCCCATTTACACTGATTTTTAAATTCCTTCTTCCTTTCCCATTTGCATAACAAATCTCAAATAACAAATTTAAACTGCTATTTATAAAATGCGGTAGGAGAGTTGGGACTTCAGCTGATTATGAACTGAGATTTACTCAGTTTTGAACCTTAATGTTTAACCAGTAATTGTTTCTTTGCTGTTAATCCCATTGTGAACAGAAAACCAGCTGCACTGGTAAGAAAAGCAACCAGGGAAATCTGATTTTACACTGGGGATCCATTAACTTGTCATGTGATCTCTGATTATTTGACTGCTTGCATTTTTATGCTGATAACTCCTTCCATTTGGGACTCCTGGACTGAAGCTGCTCAGCAGAAATTGCCTGGAATAGTTGAAAAAGCCACAAAACTGAATATTGACTGGCATCCCAGCCCAGGGGTTTGGTGCTGGGAGTCCCCCATGGCTGAGGGGCTGGAGCTCGTGTTGGATCCAGGAGGATGCAGGTGGAGGGGTGGGGATGGTGCAAAGCCCAGCCATGGCTCCTCACCTGGCCTGGCTGTCCTGGGGGCTTCAGGTGCCCAGGCAAGGGGGGCTGCAGGACCTGGGCACCCAAATATTCAAACCCTGCCTGGCCCAGAGGGAGCTCCTGCCCTGGCCCTGGTGCCCCTCCCAGGGAGCTGCTGATGGGCAGTGATGTTTCCTTGTCCTCATGATGGTTCCTTGTACTGTCTCCCTGTCCCTGTGGTGTTTCCCTGTCCCCGTGGTGTTTCCTTGTCCCCATGATATTTCCTTTTCCCTGTAATGTTTCCCTGTACCTGTGATTTTTCCTTTTCCCTGTGATTTTTCCTGTCCCTGTGATGTTTCCCTGTCCCTGTGATGTTTCCTTTTCCCTGTGGTGTTTCCTTGTACCTGTGATGTTTCCCTGTCCCTGTGATGTTTCCCTGTCCCTGTGGTGTTTCCTTGTACCTGTGATGTTTCCCTGTCCCTGTGATGTTTCCCTGTCCCTGTGATGTTTCCTTTTCCCTGTGATGTTTCCTTTTCCCTGTGGTGTTTCCTTTTCCCTGTGATGTTTCCCTGTCCCTGTGATGTTTCCTTTTCCCTGTGGTGTTTCCCTGTCCCTGTGATGTTTCCTTTTCCCTGTGGTGTTTCCCTGTCCCTGTGATGTTTCCCTTTCCCTGTGATGTTTCCCTGTCCCTGTGATGTTTCCTTGTCCCTGTGGTGTTTCCCTGTCCCTGTGGTGTTTCCTTGTCCCTGTGGTGTTTCCCTGTCCCTGTGATGTTTCCCTGTCCCCATGATGTTTCCCTGTCCATGGAAGGGTTTCAGCAGGAGGAAGATGGAAGCAAAGGGAAGGACTGTAGCAGCCCTTGCCCCTTAGCCTCGGTTTTTCCACAGTTCTGGTGCCCTTTCTGGGACTGAAGGGAGCCCTGGCCAGCTGGGAGGGAGCCTTGCAGTTGTCTTTTCAGTGCCTTCCCAGTTCAGCTTTCTCCTTACACGAGTGCATGGACAAGGACAGGACAAAGAGAAGGACCAAAGGCGGTTCTCCTGCCCAGGGTTTGCTCACATATCACCTGTAAGACTGATCTCTTTCTTACACAAAAAGGGTTTGCTCAGGCCAGTTCATTGCCCACTTTTAGAGGCATGCCTCCCTTGGTAACTTTAAACACAGATGTGGAATTTTTCTTAATCTTTGAAACTGAGGATTCTTTTCCTAAATTTGAATGCAAAAGTAAATCCAGCTCTTGGTTCCTGCAGCAGAGATACTATGACTTGAATGCAAGCATTTGAAAGCACAAAATGTAGAAACTTTGGGGGGGTTTTGCATTTAAATGGTCGTTTTTCATTTCAATATCATGCAAATTATATGCAAATATACCAATATAAAGTATATCAATATGTAAATATGTCTATGAGTTTTCTTGAGAATTGCTTGCACAGGCAGTTTTTGTGGCCACAGGAAGACTTTGCTTCAATAACCAAAGTAGTTCTGACCCTCTGGTGCCTTGCACACAATATTTATATAATTGTTGTTTCTCTGGGGCATTTTTGCACTATTCCCCACAGCAGTGTCTCCTTCTCATGGCTTCTTCAGGTAAATGTCAAACTAAAAAGGTCTGGCTTGAACAGGGAATTCTACCAGTGAGGTTCATAGTTGTTAAGTGGTGTGGAATCAATATTTTGTCTGAGGGTATGTTTCAAAGTGATTTTGGGTTTTTTTTTCCAAAAAGATTACTTTTATGTAATCAAAGGGTGTGCTGTTTTTCAGAATGTGTGGTGAGGGGTCAGTCTTTATTCCTGTGCTGTTTCTATTGATCTTGTACCTGTTGGGTCTCCACATATAATTATAAAATAAACACACTGTCAGCCTCAAAGTGCAAGGTATTTTAGTGACTTTGCTGTTTAACATTACTGGATTCTCATTTATTCCTATTTTTGTACATTCTTGCTCTTTCTTCTTCTGCTTTGCTTACTAAATATGGGCTTTTTACTAATCTTTTTATCCAAGAATTCCTGAGCTCTAATTCCATGTGTGATATTCACTCTGTGCAGGCAGAACTACTGACTCATCTCACTCAGTCCAGGGAACTGTTTTGTCTTCCAGAACCTGTGCCTTGTCACCTCATTGCTTGGACAGAACTGAAGGGCTCCCTTGGAATAGGCTGTGACCACCTGAAACACCTGAGCATTTGTTTTTAACATCATTTCAAGATGATCTTGTGCACTGCACATTTGGCACATCAGCTGTGCTGGCGCAGTGGAAGGAGTGATGTGGATGCAGCTAAGAACAGGAACTGTTTAAATTGGCAGCTTTTGTAAGAAAACAGAGTGAGGAGCCCAGCAGGGTGTGTGGGCCCTCTCTGGATGCTTGAAACACTTTGCCTAGTAAGGCAAGTGGGTGGTGGGGAGCAGCCAAAGGTGGGGTGTCTGGCTGCCAGGAAGGCTGCAGGGAAAAGGCAAAGTTCCAGTTTGTGTGGAAAATATTCTTTTCCCAAAGCAGACTGACAAATGCTCTCGTTACTAATCTCATTCAGTGCTTGTCTGTGAGTGCTTGCTCTGCTCAAGAAAAGGGAGATGTTTGGAAATCCTTTCTTTCAGGGACAATGTGATGTTTTTGAAGTCTGAAATGGCTGTGAATCTACAGCTTTTGGATGCGTGTTGTGAAAGAAGTGTTTTTCATTGAAATAAATACTGAATGCTCTTTGTCTTCAAATTACATGTGTGTAAAATGTTCTCCTTTCCAGGCACTGGGTATACAGGCAGGCTATACATGCAATAAATGTACCTTGTACTGGTAAGAAAACACTAGAGTAAGAGATGCAGATCACCAACACAGGTCTTCAAGAGAAGCAAATATCCTCACTCTCACTGGGACACATTGATGTAACTTGGTTGTCTATTCACTTCCTGTTGCTAGATTTTGAGTTTTAAAAGGCTGAAACTTAATATGAATCTGTATTGCTTGGGAGGGAAATGCCACAGGAAGAGTTGAGTGTGCACCTGGAAAAGCTGCAGCGGGAGTGTGTGTGCTTATTAGATGCCAGAAAATCCTCGTGGGAGACAGATCTACACAGGGGAGGATCTGGTGCTGAAAAAGGTGAGTTCTGACTGCAAGGTCTCCCTCCTGTCCTTGTGGAATGGAGCCCATCTCATGTCCTTTCCCTACCTCCCCGCTCTCTGTTTGCCTGGGACCTGCAGAGCAGATGCTGAGCCAGAGATGGGGAGGCCAAAAAGGCACCAGTTTATAAACACAAATCCTTCTCATCTCATATCTCATCCCATCCCATCTCATTGTACCATCTTCAGCCCTCCCACATCTCCCACAACCTTCCCTGTAATTCCCCAGATCCTCCCTGTGTTTCCTAGGATTTTCTGCTGCCCTTCACCAGCTTCCCTTTGGATTCCACCCACAGTGTCCCAGCTGCCTGTCCTGGGCTGAGCGACACTCAGAGTGTTCTGCAGCTGACCTGGAGCTGTTCACAGTGACTGGACTCTACTGCCCAGGGGTTCCTTGGAGTTTTTATTCTCTTGGGCAAGGACCTCATAAATTTAACTTATAGATTTTGCAATTTATGTGAAATTGCTCACCAGATTCAAAATATGTTTTGAAGCAGAGATGCACAAGTGATTATACATAAATATGTAACTGCACA
Source organism: Anthoscopus minutus (assembly GCA_013399455.1). NCBI lineage: Eukaryota > Metazoa > Chordata > Aves > Passeriformes > Paridae > Anthoscopus > Anthoscopus minutus. The sequence goes on from VWYI01047358.1 coordinate 101,701, forward strand.
GATGCCTAAACCTCAGTTCTATAAGAAAGTAGTCTACAAGTAACTCAAAAGACACTTGCTCATTTTATCCCAGAGCAATATCTGATGTGATGTGAAGGTTTCTACAGGCCAAGTTAAATACTGGTACTGGTATTAGAAGTGTTGTTGGATTAGTTTCCCATTCAAATGCTTCAATAGGGAATGTAATCCTTGTTGGGTTCCCAACTGCACAAGCAAAACAAGGATCTCAAAAGGCGACCATCCAAAAGGTCAGGGTGAGTTCCACTTGAATTACCTGATTTTTCACTTAAACTCAGGTGCCAGGATTGCCAGTGGAGCTGAGAATGCATTTTATCGTCAGAGATTTCTAGTAGGCCAACTAGTCCTACCTTTGTAAAATGGGAACTTGAATATATTTATATTTTTAGGCACATACGAAATGAAAATGTATATCCATGAGTAGATCTGGGAGTATATTCTGATTTCCCATACAGGGTGCTAGGACATCAATGCTGGTTTACTGAGCAGATTGCTAACAGAAATTTGTCAATACAAATGCATTTGTACATCAGTTGGAAAGATCAATAGGATGCTTACCAAATTCTTCCTCAGTTCCAGAGCAAACATTTGCATTATTTAAGGTGTTGCACCATTCTGGAGATGGAAAAAGGTTTAAAAATATGCTTCATGTTTACATTCCTTGTGTATAGTGGCTCTATTCTCATTTTTGGTTTGTTTATTTAATCACTCATTGCTCATTTTTCAAGCTACTTTTGGGCTGGAAACTTGTCTCAAGTGGCCCCTTTTGAGCTGGTGTTATTTCTGGGTCTGGGTAAGCATTGCACAATTCCACCATGAAAGCAGAAATTCTGCACAGGAGTCTGGGATGAGTTGTCAGAACCATCAGCACATCCCTGTCTGACACTCAGACTGCCAGCATCTGCCTTTTAACAACGGCAATTTCAACTCCCCTAACTGCTCACTGCCTGAATGCTGAGCTAATTCTTGCAGAACATGCTTTCTGGACTGCTAAAAATAGGAAGTCCACCTTAATGGCTTCAGTGGAGGCTGATGTCCTGGAGATACATTGGGGCAGCCCTTCTTACATTGGAGTAAAGAGCACCTGGCTGACCAAAGCAAATGCCATAGTGTGGACATGATTTTCTGAACCTAAGAGAGTTTTTCAGCTTGACAGTAGTTAATCTATTCCCAAGGAAAAATATTTTGAAAACTTCTGTTTCAAAAACTGCTTTTTGTAAACAAAAGGTTTTGGTTCTCAAAACAATGTCACACAGCTGTTCTGAATGTGTTTTTCTCTTGTTTCCACCAATAAGACCAAAAGAGTGGTTCCTTTGGCCAGTCATGTTGACCTGTATCAAAACACCTTATAAAAAGAGTTGCAAAACCTCAAAATAAAGGCTTCTGCCTCATCTGAAAAAAACCCCTCAGTCTGTGTTTGTGAGTCCACGCTTCTATTCTGTGTCCTCTAACAACACCATAGGGCTAATCAGTGTGCTTCAATTAATCAGATAATATCAGAATTACCAGCTGAGGCCCTGTAGTTCAGTTGGTTACATTTTGTGTAGCAAGGATCTTATTTTGCAAATGACAAAGAACTCACTTCCTTCTTTCCTGCTGTGAATCTCTTATCCATCACTCAAGTTCCTTTGATCTTTCATGCTAAACTAGAGTTGTTGCAAATTGCCCGTTTGCTTAATCCAAGCTGTGCATTTTAATAATAAAGTCTATTTTTTAATGTGAATTTCACAACTATTTGTACTAATACCCTTGAGGATGCTTCTGAAATGGCATCAGATTTGCTTAGATTCTTTCTAAACAAAACAGAATTCCCCAAAAGACTCCATCTAAAATGTGTGCCAAGTATTTGTAAGAGACTTGGTCCATTTGTAAGTATTACCACTGTAAGGGAATGAATACTCATAAAAAAAAGGGAATCCCCGAGTGTCTCTTTGGGAAAGTTTTATCCAACTGCATCAAAACTGTTGGTCAAATACATTAGTGATGATTTTTCTAGGAAATACATAATCTTCCTGCAACAAAATGCAAACCACACTGCACTCCACCTGATTAGCTTCCTTAGTCACCTGACATAGCATGTTCAGAATCCTGTGCCATGGAAAGACATTGATATTTTCTCCTTTCTCCTGAACACTTCACTCAGATGTGGCAGAAATATATGCTAGAAAAAAAGTTAAAACTGTCTTTAAGTCATTAGGTTGCTTTTTCAGAGTGAGGATCCCTGGATAAAGAGGGGGAGTATCCCTCTTGCTCTGAATGCTCTGCATTGAAATTAAACCTGGTCCTTTTCTCAGTAAGCAAGATGAAAATTTCATCAAAGCTTTTCCTTCAAACTTCTGTCTGCTTTGTAGAACCTTTTTATTCAGGGTTCTAGTTCTTCCTGTCCCCAGAAAAGCTCACTAGATTAAGAAGTTCTTACATAGTAGCTTAGTTTCAGCCTTTTTTGTCTGGTAATCTCTTGGCCCAGAGCAGCCCCTCAAGCTTCCACAGGTTTATACAATTAGCTTCCACAATATTTTTACCTATTTCAGTAATCTTAGTTTGGGGTTTTTTTTCCTAGATGGGATATTTTTGTTCCAAAAGTGGCTGAAAACTCTTCATTTTCCCTGTATATATTTTTTGTGGTTTTCAGTTTGATTTCTGCATAGGGTTCAGTACCAAGCCTAAACAGAAAGTGCTGGTGCACTTCCACTGTCTCCCTGCCCTATCAGCTGCTGCATTTCAGTTGTATTTCCAGTTAAGATTTACTAAAAAAGTAGGTTCAGACATACAGGTAGTGGATTTAATTATTTTACAAGTTCAAAACTCTGAAACCAGGCTTAATTATAAGAAAGCTTTTTCCCCTTTGTTACAAGATAAAGGAAATTCCCTCACACAAAATTCCCTCTGTTGTTACAAAGGTACAAAACCACTCTTCTGAACCTTTCAAGATGGGTATTTATTTCCTGTGAATTATAAATGAGAAGTCTTCATTCTCAAAAGCAATCTCAGCTGGCTGCCTGTATTTCAGTTTCCAAGAAGCATTGTTCAAATGTGAACGCAGTGCAAAGGAGCTGAACTTTTATTCCCCTGCCCCAAAATTCCTCTGCAACCACAGGCTGCATTAATTGAAAGTCATTCCCTTCAGGCAGTAAAACTAACTATTCTGCTGAGAATTTAGAGAAATTTCTACAGAAACCTGTTGATCATGTTCAACTTTAGGATTAGATAAAGAGAAGATGCTTAATTGCTCCTAGGGACAAAACAGGTGTTTGAATTCCTGCTGCCTGACCCCAGAGAGTTCTCACTGTTCAAGTTCCTCTTTCCTTGGGAATATGTGGTTGCTGGTTTCTGGCACAGAAACCTTCACTCTGAATAGTCATTCAGTGGATTTCCTACCTTGGACTAGTGAGGCAGAATGTTCTTCTTTCATTAAAAATTGTAGGTGCCAGTATACATTTTTTTAAGGAGATACAAGAGGAAGGGACTCACAGGTACTGAATACAAGGAAACAAAACAATTCAGAGAACCAGAGAATCAGCTGAGTTGGGAGGGACCCACAAGGATCATTGAGTGCAGCTCCTGGCCCTGCAGAGGATGCCCCAAGAGTCACAGCCTGTGTTTGGAGTGGAAGGGAACAGGAGGAATGGCACAGAAACCAGTTCAGCTCTTCTCTTTACGACAGCAAGTGTGTGATGCTCTCTGGTTGTTATCCTCAAGGAACAGGGGTAGTTCCTGCTGCCTCAGGAACCTCTTCCCTGTGAAGAGCTGAGTTCCTGTGCATGTAGCTGCAAAAATCAATCTTCCATGCACTGGAGCTGATTAAGAGGCACGTGCTTGAGCTGTTTCAGAAAGGGATACACTTACTTTTCCCACCAAAACACAAGCTTTCCTCGCATCCAGGGATCCCAGGGATCTTTGGCAGCTGTCATGTGAATACTACCAAAGCCCCATTTCATTAAAAGCACTTCTGTGGGTTTGGAGGAGAATTCCTCCTTTCTCCTCACTCAGGTGTGCAGATACAGATAGCAGCTGTGAAGTGACTGATTCAGCTTGTCCTGAGAAGTCACCATCCCTCAGCTGACCTGCACCATGGCTGCCCCAAACCCCCCTGCAAAGGGGACAGTTTAAGTTTAACCAGCTGGCTTTTCTCTGCAGTCAGGACACAGATAAAATGTGCTTGTGTTTTTCCAGGTGACAGGAGGAGTCTTTGGAGATGAAGCAGGAACAAACCTGACTGGCTTCAGTTACAGAAGAGATTCCTTGGCCACTTGAACCTTTGGATCGGTACAAGAGCCAAGTAAATTCAAATTTGTATGCTTTTAGTGGTTTCTAGCTGAAGCTTTGGAGCTATGGAGAACAATGTAGAACAGTGCTTCTTACTGATTTCATTTCTGAAGGATGGGATACAAAATGAATGCTGATGCTACTGCTTTAATTTCTGAGGATGCTTATGCATTGCCTGGCATTCTGTGGGCAGTTTAGGAGTAACCAGGGAGATATTGAGTGAACAGTTTAGCTTACAGATCACTTTGCTTATCAGATAAAAAGGGGCCATTTCACTGCAATATTGAGTAAACCTTATTGGATTTATACCGTTTATAAACCAATAAATCTCGTAAGTGCTAATCACCAGCTCTGTTGATTTCCTTTGTGGTCCATAAATTTACAAAGTTGCTAAAAAGCTTCCCAGACAAATCTGTGTCTCTCCAGTGTAGCTCTTTATTAAAGCAAATATCCTCCTTTCCCGCTTGTACTGGACTATGGAGATACAGAGCAGAAGTATTTTCACAGCTTCAGCTGATAGTTGGTAACCAGGAGCAAGAAGCAAGGGGTAGGAAGGAGACATTCCTGTTTGAAGAGACAGGGATGGAAACCTTTTTAGCTGTAATGGTTGTTTAAGAGCACAGCCTGTTGTACTATGGCCAAATACAGTGAATTACCCGTGGCCCATGATCAGGATGCTCTGCTGTACTACTACAGAGCAATGCTGCTTTTCTCCTCAGGGGCACAAGGCTATTTTCTAATAACAGATACCTTTTGTGTGAAACAGGGGAACAAATTCTACCTAATTAGGCTGCCATGGAAACCACACCAATTTCTCCTTTGATCCTGTCTTGAGCAAATACACTAAATAGGAAGAGCACAAGATCAAACTGGCTCTTTGCAACACAAGGATGTGGAGCTGTTGGAGCAGATCCAGAGGGAGATGCCTGAGGGCTGGACCCCTCTGCTCTGGAGCCAGGCTGGGAGAGCTGGGAATGTTCACCTGGAGAGAAGAAGGCTTCAGGGAGAGCTCAGAGCCCCTTCCAGGGCCCAAAGAGACTCCAGGAGAGCTGGAGAGGACCTGGGACAACAGAAAAGGGATTTAAACTGAAAGAGGGTGGATTTGGAACAGGTTTAAGGCAGGAATTGTTCCCTGGCAGGGTGGGCAGGCCCTGGCACAGGTGCCCAGAGCAGCTGGGGCTGCCCCTGGATCCCTGGCAGTGCCCAAGGCCAGGCTGGACATTGGGGCTGGGAGCAGCCTGGGACAGTGGCAGGTGTCCCTGCCATGGCTGGAGTGAGATTGGATGAGCTTTAAGATTTCTTCCAACCCAAACTGCTCTGTGATTCCATGTGGAAGCACATTCATGTCTGAAAACCTAGAGATGAAACTCCAGCTCTGTTATAAGACTGAAGTGAAGCTGTAGCTCTTAACAGAAGGAGATCCCTTCTTGATAAAGTCTTAATAGTAATAATTACTAATGTTCACCAAAACTTTCTAGCTCTTTAGTCTTTATTAACATGCAGCAATATAGTTATTTATACCTTCTTTGCCAATTTTGGAATGGGTGGAAGAAAATATGTGCAAATGTTTCTGAATATTCACAGAGTAGAAATCCCCAGCTGGCAGCTAAATTCACATTTTATTTTTTTGCTTTTTTTTTTTCTGTAGAGGAGCAGCATAGCCAAGCACAAGTGAAGACCTGAACAGAGATCTTCACAGCTGGTGTGGACTCTGCAGTGAAACTCAGACTTAAAAGTCTGTCCTAACCTAAAAGAATTTGTTTCTTTTCACAGCTGTAGATGGATCAAACTCTAAAGGACAGACAAAGGCAGAATCAAGCTGCACCCTCATGCAAGGAGGAAAGGAGGAGGAGGAGAAGGAGGAGCTGTGGGTGTATCCTCTTCTTTTGAGGAGAGCAGAGTCTTCCCAGTGCCCTAATAGACCTTTATTCACAAGTAAAGAGTTAATCTTCAGCTCAGTCTTCATGGGTTATTTCTGCTCGTGTTTCTTCACCCAGCCTTGTCCCTAGACAAGTATGTCAGCTCTGAAAACCCCAGAACATTTCACTGCCCTCACCTACTGCCCCAGGGAGAGCGGCAAAATTATTCCATGTATTTTTAGCTGTGACCAGCAGTGTGACACGGAGAGATACAGCAAAGAAATTGCTGCTAAAGTTGCTTTAAAATAGTAAAGAACTTCTTCAGCATAACAGCTTTCCATCCCCACTTAGCACAGTCAGCTGTATAAACCAACATTTTTGGAGCAAGATCTTGGATTAGGCTCAAGTCTATATTTAGCAACCAAGTTTCAGTTCTGAGAATGAAGGTTTAACCCTAATATGGGATACTACTAGACATTGTTAGAAGTGGATGAATGACTTGAAACAATTAAATGGTGAATTTTGTTTCATGTGTTGCCTGCAAAAGTCTGCACCTATAAAACTTATTGTCAGTCAAAAATGTTTGCCAAATGTTTCACTGCAAGAAAAAAATAGCTCTGTTACACTCCTCAAAACCTACAGGGAAATGATAAATAGATCTGTTAACTTCAATTTGAAGGACAAAAATAGTTATTCAGAATTCAATCAGAGACCAAGATATGCCAGAAGTTGAGCATATATTATTGATTTTATAAATGCACTTATCAGTCTTATCTGTGGGAGCTTGATCCAAAATGCTCTTAACAAGGAATCCCTTTGTCTGTGTAGCACAGTGGATCCTAACCCTTCAAATTTAAGAACTGAGAACTAAGACTCAGAAAGGGACTGGCTCTATATGTGGGCAATGTGTAAATTTATACTGGTTGACACTAAGACAAGTTTAATTGTGTTCATCTCATAGCTCAAGGATGGAAGAAGTCTCCCAGAGGGAATGGCATTGAGGTGAAGCTGTGGTTGTCCCTCAGGGTGGCTGTGGGGGTCCTTGTGCCACTGTCCATGGGCTCCATGAGCTCCAAGAGCTCTGGTACCTCTCAGTTGGTCCTGGAGGCAATACAGCTCTGATTTGGTAAAATATGCATTTTCATGTCCATAGTTTTATTGCTCGCAGAACCAGGATGTGGATCTTGCCTGCATTACTGTGAGGTCGTATTTGGAACTGTCTGGTTTCTGCAGCAGAGCCCATTCAAGGAGATTTTCTGCTGCCTTTTGCAGTCTCTCTTTGCTAACACAAGAACTGATTATTAGTTTTGTAGGATAAACTCACGAGCAGTCGTGTAGGGAAAATGGTGTATAAAATTGGGGGAACATTGTAGACTAACATTGCTGCCAAGAGATAGGGACTGCACCTTCAGGATGTGCTGGGAGCAGGACCAAGAGGCTGATGCAGCTCAAAATCACATTGGATGCAGCTATGGCTGAAGCAGCCTCACTGTAAAATAGCAGCTTGAGGATGGAAGAGTCTTTTCTTTTGTATTTCTTTATTTCAGCGTGTTTTTGTCACACTTTCAACATTGCAAGTGTGATAGAATTGTGCCTCTGAATTGTTTATCACTGCTTGTTCACAAGTCAGTTATTGCTACATTTTACTACTTTTAGTGCTGTCTTTTTAAAACAAGAGCTATAGGCTGGTGATCTGATTTTACGTGACTAAGACACAGTAGAATAGCAGAGCATAAATATTAAATGTTTCCATTTATCTTCTCAGAGTGTTCACACTTAGATTGTTCCACTTAACAACCCTTAAAATAGCCACTCCAAGCGATTCCCTTCCAAACAAAGAAGAAATACATGCAAATGAATCACTGTGGCAATTTTTATAACAAACATTAAAACATTAAAGGGAGCACAGACTGCAAACATATATTGAATCATGGGCCCTTAAGAATAAGTGCCTACTGACCTTGTACGAGATAATTGGGCTTTGAAATATCTTAGGGACTCAGCCAAAACACACTGCAGTGCATTAGCTATTAAAAATCCCAAGCTCATTAAACAGGCAAAATGTGTATCAGCCCATTGTGCAGCTTCATCTCTTTCCAGTTCAGAACCTGGGTTCTGCAAAGGAAATCTGGAATGATGGAATTTCACAACAAACGTGGTCCCTGCAGCTAATGTGCCCTTACTGAGGCCATGAGTAATTACTGTGGGTTTTGTCCACGTTTTGCATTCACTTTGGTGTCCTTTTCCATCAATATCCATCACCAGGACTGCCAGGTCACTCCAGAGCAGTGCCAGGCAAGGCCCAGGACTGAACTTTCTCATGTCCAGGTTTGCCACCAAGCAGGTGGCACCAGGTGCAGTGGCCCAGCTGATAGAAGGAGCCGTGCCCCGGAAGGCACAGCTCCCAGGCAGGTCCCTGCTCTAGCTGAGAGCAGCAAACCAAAGAAGGGAGATTCAACTGTCCCTCAGGTTCCATCAGCCTGTGCTGCCCTAGGGCTGGATGACTCCCTGGTCATGCTGGTTTCCTTCCAGTGGTCCTTGCTGGCTGGTGTTGCTGGGCTGACTTGTCAGGGAGGCATTGGGAGCTCAGGCACGGTTTACATCCTGCGCCGTTCTGTGTGGGGCAAGCACGGGCACAGGAGCTGAAGGCGGCTTTGTTTCTGGCATTTTACACACTTACAGAGGAAAGGTGCCCAGTCTGAGATGGGAGCTTAGTTCTGGTTTTCTGCAGTTACAAACAGGGCCAGAACACCTCATCTGGAGAAGAAAATAGGGCCTCATTCCAAGAGGAACTCTACATCTCCTGAGCAGACAGATGGTGTCAGCCCCAGAGGTGTCTCAGGAAGGCTTCCTTTGGATTTGAGGCCTTGGAGATGCTGAGCAGGGAGAAGGGACTCCATGGCTGGTACATTCCAAACTGTTCTTTGAGTGGGGAAACCAGACCCCCACTCATCATCAGCATCCTGGAAACAAGGAAAGGAGAGCATAGAAATAATGTAGGAAATAACATTTTAGATGGATAACACTCAGTCTGCCCTGAATGGTTGTTGTGGCTTGGCAGCACCTTATGTTCCAGCTTCAAACTCAAATGAACTTATCCAGCAGCCCTTCCTGATTTTGCATGTTAATCCTACCTTTCATGGAAACAGATATGAAGTCTTAATCAAGGTCAATCAAGGAAGTTCTGCACAGATATCAGTTGGCTATATAAGAGCAAAACAGGCCACTGCCCTGGTCTGGATGGAAATAATTTTCTTCATCTGTGCTGCAGCAGTAACAGTCCTTGGCCTTTCCACTCTGGTGAGTAAGGGCCTGGAGAAACTAGTAAGCAAAATTTATAAATGGATCTTGTAGGTCACTGACAACAGCAGAGAAAAAAACCATGTTGGCAATCTGTTCTTAATTCTATTTTAAGATGTCATGACTTCTTTAATAGCAGGTACAACAACTTGGCCCAACAAGGCCAGAGGCAAAGGTCAGAGTGCAGGATAAATTGAAGGCTATTTTCCTTAGACTCATGTGATACAGATTCTGAAAAGTGCTGTGGTGCAGGTTCAGGTGAGGGACCATTCCAGACTCCTGCCATTACTCCTTTGTCATATTTTAGTGTATTTTCTCAGTATCATCCTGTTGTAGCTCCACTTGATAGTCCATGAAGCTGCAAAACAAGAGGTGTCTTTTCCTGAATGTGGATTATGTTATTTCCTGCCTTGCTCAGCCTCCTGTGTCCTCAGCACTTGCCCTTAAATAAATTTCTTTAAGTCTGTCAAACAAGATTTAGTATTTATATAGACTTGGTTTTAACAGCTTATATATCTTAATTTTGTGATTTCATCTCTTTTTCTTGTGTCAATCTACTGAGCTACAGGAGACAAAGTTCTCCTTCCCTCCTGCTTGCTGAGGAACTCATTTGTGTTCTGCAGTCCCACTCTGCAGGTGGATACCACCACTGGAAACCCTTGATATTATGCCCCCAGTTTCTCCTAAATATGCCTGAGTTGTTTTTCCACCCAGTTATCCCTGCATGTACTTGAGTCTAGAGTACAGAAAAAGAGCTTGCTAATGGAATTATTAAGCAGATAAATGCTGTAAAGAGTTTTCATTATTAAAATGTGTTTTTCAATTAAAATAAACTATATGAACAGAGAAGTATAATGGTATAGTGCTGAGACATTGAACACACTTAATCCACATTGGGGTGCAAGAGAAAAGAAGGTATTGGACATGATTTATTCCCTTCAGTTATTTCCTGCATTACAGGTGGCAAGACAGGAACAAGGACAAGAGAATAATTTACTGTCTAGATCCTGCTGAAGTTGCAGGTGCTTTACCAAAAGCAGAGACAACTCAGCAGCAACATGGAGACATTGGAGTTTTTGTTTTGGGACAAGGTGACAGAGAGCTTCCATGGCATGCTGTCAGATTAACAAAATTGCTTCTCCTAAAACTGTGCTTTGGCATGGAGAACAGCCCTAAGCAAGGTACCAAAAATAGCATCAGTGAGAATGCATGGAGCAACCTTAACATAAAGCTGCCAGGAAGGCAGGGCTATAACATGCAAGTCTCTGAATAACATGTCTGGGGTTTTGTTTGGTTTGCTTGTTTGGGTTTTTAAACAAATGTATGAACATATATCTAAGTAGTCCTCAGCTTTTAGGGAATGAAGTGGGAAACCAATTTCTTTTTGTTTGGAGTCTGGGCATTGGGAAGCTCAGGATGAGCAGGCAAATCATACAGACTAGTGAAATCTTCACTGTGAAGAGCACTCATTTCATAGATGTAGAGATTTTAAGTCAAAATGCACCATTCTGGTCATGAGTCTGGTGGTGCCCTACATCCTTGCAGGTACAGATTAATCAGGGAAGATAAGGGAATATAATTTGCCAAATTAGCAAAGTGTCCTGTGAATATCCCGGCCCTCCCCTGGACATGCATTATAGACAGCAGAGACAAATATTTAACTTACCCACTTCTCTCTGAAAGGTGTACAAAGAGCAAAGCTGCTCAGTGTTGTGGTTGTGTGGGACTTCTACCTGTAACTGAGGTTGTGGTGAGATCCTAATACCACCAATCACCAGGGAAGGGAACAACATGAGCTTTTTCCACCCCCGCCATCCACTCTGGCCAAAAGAATCTCAGAAACTCTACTGATCTTGCACTCCATCAGTGCATTTCCTAGAGACTTTTAGTGTGGGCTTTACAGAGCAAGATGTTCAACTGTCCTTTCATTACTTAAACTGCAAGAAAAGTACTGCAATAGTCTTTTTGCAGAATGCCAAACCCACAAGAATAAATCCTTACTTGCACACAAACAATCTATGGTTTTTAGTGTCTTATATTTTGCAAGCTTAGATTTAGAAGCAACAGCTGAAAATGCAGACACTGTTGTGTCATTCCAACATTGCTAAAAGAACTCTTACAGTGTCTGTATGACTCATGTCTCAGGTGATGTCATGTGATGTCTGGAAACAGATTTTGAAGCAGGAGCAATATAATGACTTTTAGTGTTGCATTGATTCCACTTCATTTCAAGAAATATGCATAATGCTAGCCTCCCACTCCCCCCAGCTTCATTAAATCAGAAAGTAGAAATAAGGGCAGAGAAGTGATGATCAGAGGACTACAGAAGTCTCTTCCATGTGAGTCCATGGATTCCATATGATTCAAGCAGTGTCTGTAATACGTGTTAGTATTTCTTGAATTACAAATACAACTTACATGTCTAGGAAATCTCTTCCGAAACTAATGGACAAAAAGGGGATCCAAACCAAGCCACAAGTTCTTCTTATATGCCAACATGAACAAATGATGGAAGGAGCAGTGTACTGATTCCCTTTGAATCTCAGACTGGGATTAATCTTCCAAACAAAGAAAATTTTGGGTTAGCAAAAGCCACAACTCAAAATCTGTGAGGCTGATGTGCCTAATCCTGCTCCCAGCGCCCAAAGTTGTGAGTGCACCCTTGGAGACTTCTTGGGAATGCAGAGCTCAGCTTCTACCAGTCCTGATTTTGAAACTGTTTGGGACTGAGCTTTTGGTGTACTTGACCTTATTTATACTCAGGAATGAATCATCCCATTTGATTCTCACTGCAATTGTCTATAAAGAAATGTGGTCACAGTCCTTTTGTTGAGCTTACCCTCTTGGGTCCATCCTGTCAGTGATGGAGCAGTCAGTAGCTGGGGCTGGGGGTGGTGTGAGTGCCATCCAGCACGGGCAGCTCACGGCAGCCTGGTGTGCCACAGATGAGTTTTAACTCTCAGCACTTGCTCCCACAGATGGTTCTTTCATTCACAACACCACGGGTAGATTCCCCATCTGCTGTCATAGCTAGATGTGATTCAGAGGCTGAATAAAAGCATTCCTGTCCAATTTACTTATGGGGTTTTTAAGGTGAACTGGTTGGTGATGTCACAGTGTGGGAATCACTGAGGAGAAGCTGCTCCCAGAGCAGGGCATGGCTGGGGCTCGGTGCTGCAGGGCAGCCTGGTCCCCACACACAGCCTGGCACTTTTCTCAATTCTTCCCAGTCTCACCCAACTGCAAAGCAGCTTTTGGAGAGGAGAAGTTGCTCTGAAGTTTTGATGTTTGTTACACTCAGTGTCATCAGGATTACGTGGCTGCCACCGCCTTGGCTCACAGAACAGAGACATTTCCAAGGTGCAGCTGTCCCAGCCAGGCTGCCAGGAATGCAGTTTGTTATCAGGGAATTGCTGCTAAGGCCCTAAAACCAGCAAGAGCTGTTCAGCTTTTCCTTGTACATTCCTACTGGTTCTCATGATAGAATGTTGTGGGACTCTTTCTCAATTTGGGTATGAAACAGCAACCTTAATTTCAAAACAAAAGTAAATGCTACCAAAGAATACTTGTTTTGTATGAAAGAAAACTCTTTTTGTCACACAGCTATAGTAGGTTACAGTGCATTTTCTCTGCTGTAACCAGGAACAGATTTTTGCAGGAATAAACAACAATACCAAAGGTTTCTAATAATCCTCACAGTGCCCACAGTGCCACAGAATGCTCTCCACTGATCCAAATGTGTACAGGTAGCCTGCCTTTCCAAGAATAAATAACCTACAAAGGAAGAATTTTATGGAAAAAGGATCTCAAATTAGTCAAGAATGATCTATCAACTTAAATAATTTTATCTAAGGACAGAAATTAGAGGCCAGAAACCTCTATCTTCATGTTGCCCTCAAAAATAAGAGAATCATAGGCGTTTCCCATGTGCACTCTCTCAAAATGTTCTTTGCCATTATTCTTTAGTTTGATTTTTTAAAATGTCCTAACTCTTGAAATAATTTTGGAATTTGCATTTCGGGATGTTGGAAGCTGGATGATTGTTTGTAATACATCCTTTAAAATAATCTTGCCATTTGATTGTCTGCATAGGAAATAGTTTTTACATTTCTTGAAATGTTTTGCACTGGAGAATGACTGTAAAGGGCTAGAACAGCTCTGCCACAGGAGAGACCTGTGCTGGGTTGGAGGCGTGCCCATCTCTTTTACCTGGAATTTAGATATCCAGAATATTTGAAAAGGTGGAAAATGCAAATCACTGTCTAAGATGGGAGGAAGTTGAATTAAGGAGATTGAAAAAGAAGAATCTGTTCTAAGCAGTCCAGGAAAAGAAACATCAACGCTAACAAACTTTAAGTCTGAGATAGGATACAGATGTGGTAAGTTACATGAAAAGTGTACTGCTGGATTGGCAGAAAAGAGAAATCGAGATTTCTTCAAGTTTTTCTGTATGGTATTCCCTTGTACTCCATTCCTATTAACCAGTGATTTATCTACTCTGAAAAGAATCCACGCTCTTGTGTTAATGTTTGGGCACACGTTACCAAGGCACATAGAAAGAAATTTGAGTTGTAGATTGTGCTTTGAAAGAAATCAAGTGTTAGCTCATTAGTGCCTGTGCTGGCAGGATGCCAAAGCATCTGCCTTGGATACTGCCTCAGTTCTAACCACAATTCCAGATTTGTGCTTTTACAACATGGGAAACCTTTTCACTCTTACCATGGGTGCTCTTTCAACCACTGCTGCATCCACCTGAGATTCTGTATAAAAAAGGAAATATAAAAAAGGAAATGTGCTGTGCTATCAGCAACCTGCAGTCTTTAAGGGTGACCATGAGTGTAATAATTGTTTTCAAAGCATCAACATCTTTTTCATCCTCTTTCCTCAACTGGCAGCATCCAGGTGCTCCTGGAAACAGCTCGGTCTCTTGTGTGGATTTGACAACCTCCCCAGCATCATTAAGGAAACAAAGTCCACAAGTCCTTTTGAAAAAAATGGTTTCTCCAATAGCTTGCCTTATTGATTTTGGCTATTATTATTATTGCATAGCAAGGTATGCAAATAAGGGTCTAAGGAAGACTAAATAATACATCAGTGATCCCAAGTACAGCTATGAATAAAATCCTTACCTTACAGTTCTTGCCAGAATAGCCTTTACTGCCAAATCCAAAATATTCTTCGTAATTTTATTTCTCTGCTTCGTGATACAAAGCTGAAACTTTCCAAGAGTTTATGGAACAGATAAGTAGCATTGACTAGAAATATTAATGAACAGCAGTGCTGTTGCTGGTGTTGATAAACCTGTCCCTAGCCCATGTTGCCATGTATGGAACAAGAGAAACTTCTGCTTCTGCCGTCCCATGTACTTGACTGAGTTTTAAGGACCACAAGTTACATTTTCAGCATCACTGCTCAAGACATCCACATGTGACAGCTCAAGACATCCACATGTGACAGCTCAAGGTTTCACCACAGTGAAATCTCCTTTTCCTGCCTTTGGCCAGGGCACAGCTCCCAGTGCATCCCATCAATTTGGGCACTGCCTTCCCCTGCTGTGTGGTAGATAGGGACAGGCGACAGCAGAAGATATTGGGATGTGACGGAAAGCAGTAGGACCCCTTCCCCCCTCACTTGAGATATGCAATTACCTACCATGGCATGTAACCCCTCTTAATCTCAGTAGTTTTCCATCCTTATTAACCCCACCTGGTTTTACCATCTCTCCTCCGACGCAGCAAAGCTCCCCTTGACTATTTAGTTCCACGAGGTAAGGTAATAAACGCCATTTGACCATCCACCACATTGGTGTCAGTGTGTCTGTGGACCGAGTGACTCGGACAGAACCGAGGCACCGTGCTGTTCTCTGGAACCAGGTCGTCTTGCCTTCAAATCAGAAGGCAACACTGCTGTGCTCTGAGCAGTAAATGGAGCTGTGGAGGGTTTGGCATGTGGCCTCTATGGTAATTAAGACAGGACAAAATCATTAACAGGAAGAGGCATTTTCATCACAATGGCCCCAAGAATTCAAAAGACTGGCATGTAATGATGTTTCTCTCATTCCAGAGGAAGGAACATGAAGTTCACCATGTGAGTGTAGTAGGTAGGGCAATCCCCAAAGGGCAAAAATGAACAGGATATTGTTACAGAGAGGAGTCAAGGTTATGGTCCTATTTTCTCCTTGGGCTCTTCTTCTTCAGTTCTGGATGCTGTGTATGCTTTTAATAATTCAGTAGTTTTAGTATTTTTTTCAGCTATCACAAGAATTAAAACCTTCAAATTAAGTTAAACACCTTAATTCTCTCTACCTAGCTTGTGTCCTCCCCATCTAAATATTATTCTGAAGGAGAACAATAAACAGTAAAGCAATTGGATGAGTATCTCTCAACTAAGAAAAACTGCCTGCAAGTGAAGGATCCAGATCAGAAGCAGTAAGGACAATTTCTCTGAACACCACAACAATCTGATGGAGACTTACATTTCCAGCTGTCGGGTGTGGTGATTTACCTTCAGATGTGCCTGGCTTGGCATCAAGGCAGTGCCCAAACCACAGTGAAATTGTAGGGACAGAGCAGAATCATTTGGCTTACCAAACACTGAAACAAAGTCAGCATTTGTCTCAGAGATGGTAAATGAGGTTAAGGTAATATAATCACTCTCACTCTTTAAGGGCTGCTCTGTAAACATGGCTCATACAAACTCACACATGCTCTGAAGCATTACCCTGTGCTGCATTGGGTCTCTGCTGAGGGATTGGATTTGGGGTTACATGTAATCATCTCTGTGTGATTTGTGAAAAAGTGGAAAACAATTGCTGTTTGCCTCCGTTATCTTAGTCACAGTTTTAATGGCAGTTACATAGAAACACAGAATAGCAGAATGTTTTGGCTTGGAAGGGACATTAAAGGTTATCTAATTCCAGTGCCTCTAATTCCCAGCCTCCCATGGGCTGGGAACCTTGTCCTTAGTTTTAATGGCAATTACATGAACACTCGTGTTCCTGCGTGCTCCCTTTAAAATTAATCTCTGCAATCTCACAAGACAGCATTGATGGGTACAGAGAATTCAGTACAGGCAGGGTGGTGCTGGGGATCTCTGTCGCAGGCACTGTGAGACCTCAGCTTCTTTGCTGCTTGCCACTCTCCACCTGTCCCCCAGAGACAGGAATTCCTCTCTGGAGCTTTCAGTGGCAGGATGATCTGAATGCTTTTCCACTTTGGAACTTTCTCTACAGAAATGTGACTGATATGTCAGAGAGAGAAAACTGACTGTCTGTCTCTTAGGAAGTTACGAATTTACCCTTCAAATTCTACCCTTCTGAAATCTGAGCCATGCTCATTGAAATGAGAGCAATTAAGCACTCTGGAGGGTAAGACCAATTTAATTTAGTTTCATTCAGGAGAGTGCTATGGATTTCTTCCTCAGTCTTTGGGATCTAACTATCTAAACTCCATTCAGGAACTTGCCTGATTCAAACCTAGCATTTTGTTGACCACTGGTATGTTATTTATAGATGTGCTGGTGTGGATATTTTTAAAGCATTTTAGGTCTGCAGTGCATGAAAATACCATCTGATGGAGAGGTCCAGCAGGGCTTTCCCCACATCCTTGTGTGGAGTGGAACTGAGGGCTGGCACCTTCCTGCTCCCCAGACTGTGCCCACCCTGTGAGAGAGAGACCCAAGCAAGGAAGCCAGCCAGGACTGGTGTCTGAACTGAGAGGTTAAGGTCTGGAGAAACCTGTGAACACAGGTAGCTCTCATTTTTAAGGTATTTGAAAAGATCTGTCTCCTGAGGCAGCAGAACCACTGGATAAGAATGGATTTTCATAATTAAAACCATGTCCCCTGGACATAATGTTGCCATATTCTTGTTCTGTGGCAGAGTATTTCCTGGCATCTCCTGGGATACAATAGGTTGTGTTAATGTTAAGGACAAAAT
The DNA here is from genome assembly GCA_013399455.1 of Anthoscopus minutus. Classification (NCBI taxonomy): domain Eukaryota; kingdom Metazoa; phylum Chordata; class Aves; order Passeriformes; family Paridae; genus Anthoscopus; species Anthoscopus minutus. The sequence continues at coordinate 119,080 of VWYI01047358.1, forward strand.
GTCTTTTTAGTTGACAGCACCAAACTCTGTACTTTTGTAACCTGAAAATTGGATAAAACACCATTTTAACTTTTCAGATTTAAACAAACCATTTGAAAGCTCAGTTCTGAACTAACACTTTGTCTTTTAAACAGTTTGTACTAAAATTGATAGTTGATAGCTGCCAGACTGTACTTATTAAGTTATTGACTGAGAACATGCCGGGTACCTGGGTCTGAATATTCTTTTCCCTTATGCCACTTTTGTCAGAAGCTAAAATTTCCTTGAAGGTGACGTGCTGGGATTGAAGACAGGCTGTTCCAGCTGACTTCACTGACAGGATGTTATTACTTACCTGGCTGGCTGCTTAGGAGCATTAGCATTTTCAGTGATGACACCAAAAATCCCAGGTTTTACCCTTTCACTGACGTCAGCAGCAAGGCAAGGCTGGTTTATACAGAAATAAACCAATAAGGATGTACTGCATTACACAACTACTAAAAGATAATCTCTTTTTTTCACTGCCTTTATTAGTGACTCATGTGGTCCCAGGACAGAATAGAGACTGTGATTTAATGACTTCTGTCATTGCCACTTAAACCCAAAGGAAAATGAATCTCCAGGGCTGACTTCTTATCCCTCACCCAGCAGGATTCCAGCCAGGGGGCAGAGGTTACACGAGGAGTGTAAGGCCAGGTGTTCACAGCCCCATCTACTCATGAGGATGACTGTAGATATAATTCAGATTATTTTAACAAGTGCAGTGACCCATTTGTTTACTTATTCTGCAGCATCATTTGTCACTTCAGTTACAACTAAACTGCCTGATTAAAGTAAAGGAAGAACTAAACACTGATTTCCAGGACTTAAGGCTGTATTTTAGGAAAGAGATAATTTTAATTTTTTAAAAAACTAAACATTTGCATCTCCTTTTTTCCTTTTGTAGCTTTATATCACATTGTGTTCATTTTCCAGGCAGGAAAAGAAGGAACAATCTGGGTTTCATAGAAAAGTGGAGTTACCTGGAAACTAGATTACAGCAAACTGAAGGATTTCTGTTTTGTTTTGTTCTTTGTATTTTAATACTATCTCAACTCCATGGAGAGGGACAATGTGATTCCCCATGGAGAGGGCTGGCTGTGATTCCAGCAGACTCTCAGTGATACCTAGGCATTTTGTAAGGACTGTTAGTAAATCAGAGTTCCAGCCTGGAGTTTCATCCAGTCCTTACCTCGACATTGTAAGGATCTCTCCAGTTCTGGTCCTCGATTCACCCTGATCAAGCAGAAATACCACTACAGTAAATTGTGTGGAATGGGGGCTAAAATGCCTTTCTTCCAGTGTTTTTTATTTTTGTGGGTATTTTATTGTTGGGTTTCGCGTTTTTCTCATCAGAAGGTCTCATGTTCTTTGTCCTACACACAGGGAAAAAACACATTTTTAACAGTGAAAGCAAGGCCCAGAAGGGTCATTAAGTCATTTTCACAAACCCTGGTTACCTTAAATCTTCAAGAAAAAAGATTTTCAGGTTTAGAGGCCAGACTGAACTGCTTCTAAATAACCCTTATTAGACCTTATGCTACCAGAAGGCAGGAGTGCTATAAAACATCAGTCCACAGGCTGGTAAATATCCACCATATTCAGGCAGTTTAGTGCTAATAATTCCTCCCTTGTCATATGGTACTAGAGTTAGAGCAAACTATGGACAGAGCTGATTGAATAAAAACATAATTAAAAAGAAATTATCATGCAGGTATTTCTATTGGTCTTCCATGCATCCACTGTTAGAAATAGCATTTCTAGTTCTACAGTTTTTGTTAGAAGCTGCCACTATTCTAGTATTTATTGGCTGAATTAGTCTAATATCTGAGCTGAAAACACAGTGAAATTCTGCTTTCAATTCCAAGAGAAATCCAGACTTGCTCTACAAAACACACAGTTACCCTGGATTGCGGTTTTTAATGGCACTTTGTATTATTTTTATACTGGAATTTACTATCTATCCCAGAGGTTTAAATGCAGAAATTAGTTTAAACTGGTAAATCTCTTCTCCTAGACACTTTGACCTGTGAATTATCCCATCTAAAAATACCAACTTTGCAATGCAAGTGTAACTTCCAACTTCTTATATATCACAGCACATGCTCTCCAAGTGGTTTTAACAGACCAAGTACACAAACAGCTACTGGCTGAATTCAGGCTTAGTGGTTTTAGTCATAACCTCTTAATGTGAAAAAATTTTAACCCATTGGTTCACGAGCTTCAAATTATTTTGTCCCTGGCTAAAACTCAGTGGTACCTTTGCCAACCAGATCTCACCTGTCTGGGGTCCCTGTCTGGGGTCATTTACACTTGTGAAGGTTCTACCATCAGGAGAGTGAATGAACTTGGATATCAGCTTTACCTGCTACTGTGTTTTCACAGAAGTGAGTCCCCTGTCTCACAGTGGGAAAGGTTTGTGCCAGTGCAATCAGATTTCCAGCTCTGAGCTCATCTCTGGGGCACAGCATCAGACTACAACCAGCCTGATTCTTCTTCTCCCAGTGGAATTCATGAAGATTTTATTGCTGACTTCAGTGGGAGCAAAGTCAGGTCTACCCTTAGTGACGGCTGTCTGTGTGGAGAAGTGCCCAAGATGGCAAGTGAGTGAACACTGTGGGCCACTGCAGGGAGAGCCCTCGGGGGTGTCAGCACTCCTGCACAGCCGCCTGTCACAGCAAAGTTTCCACGTCTGCTGTGTTAATCTGGCCTCTCTGAGATCAAACACTGCACCTTCTATAATAAGCCTGACAACATCTTAACGGGTCAGATACTTATCAGGGGTGCTTGGAGCCACTGCTCTGCTTCCAGCTGTTTATCTTGGCCTTGAGCCCTCACAGGCTCTTCTAAAAACAACTGAGAAATACTGAGCTTGCAAGAAGGAGCTGTCAATCTTACTGAAGCTGCTTCTACTTTTCAGAACATTTTTCTAACCTGAGCAGGCCATGTCTTCAGAAACTGATGGAAAGGAGACCTTCTCAAACCTGGATGCGCAGAATAAAACTCTGACCTCCAGTAAAAGCCTCAAAACACACTTGGTATTTTGTTAAGTACATACAGGTGTGTAGATATGTGAGTCGGTATGTCCACTACTCATGCTGATAAAATCTTCTGAAAACTGGTATTTAATAAAGTTTTAACTCTCACAGACAGCACAGAAATGTGAATTGATTGAAATGCAGAGGTTTTAAAAACAAACTGCAATTTTTTCCCCCTTCTCCCCTTCACAATAGGTGTGTAAATGTGTCTCTGTGTAGGTGTTGGACTTAGAATAATGTCATGATCTGGGAGCTTTCTCTCTGATGTTTTTAACATCCAGAGATGATGTTCCATGGTGTAACTCATGCAGTCATTACTGGATGCACAGTCTGTACAAACAGATTCCTGACTGTACATCAAATACAGGCCTGTGGAAGAGCAGGTAAATCTTCCTGCATTGACAGGTCACACACACCTCCCAAAGCAGCAATATATGGACTAGTCACAGAATGTACTCAAATACATGCTTAAAGGTGCAAAAGAAGACTTATGAATGTATTTCCAGTCCCTCCAGCCCCAGACTGTGCCTCTGTGCAATCACAGGGAGGGCAATTACTCGTGCATTGGCCAGCAGGTGTGTCTATCAACTCATTAAAATATTGACTTATATTGGTGATGGAGAAAGACAGGGACAACTGGGTGGTGATCAGAATCAGATTTTGCTGTGGGCTCCATAAGCTTATACACCATTCTAGGAAAGCTAATAGGAAGGCTAGTAATTTTTGACTACAATGATTGGGTCAAACATCATACAAATACACAAATAAACATACATTTTACAAAATCTCTTCCACTTGATTCAATCTTCTTCCTGTCCTAGGTTGATTCAATCTTCTTGCAGTCTTCAAAGCTCTGTTTGTTCCTGCCAAGGCATTTTACCTATCAGATCTCTTATGCTAATCATGTCCAAAGTACTTTCTGACTTTATCATAAGCTTGTTGTTTGTGGTTGATAAATATTTTATAAATTTTATCCCCCATGTGTTTTCCAGTTTATTGAACTGTTCAACAATGTGTCTAGGCTTGCTTCACGTACAGAATAGGCAGGAGACAGGCCCATGGCTGCAATGATGATCACTGTGGGAGATGCTTCTGAGAAGCCTTTGCAGCAGAGAACATCCCCTGGTCCCTGGCACGGCGCTGTCCCAGCCCTCAGCATGCACTGCAGGGCAGGAGGGCACTAACAGCAGAATAGAGCAGTCTTTGTGAGAATGTGGGAGCAGCATTTACCTCCACCTTATTAAGGAAAATGTTACAAGACCTGCTAAGAACTGACAAGGAAACACAAGTGAACTTCTTGACCCAGTGGAAATATTTTATGCAGAAGCAGAGGTTTTTTAACTGTCCTGTCTACCACAGGGTCTGTGATGTTCAAAGTTTGACAAGAAAGAATCTGGTCTTCTGATTTGAGATCCATTCTACACCTGATTTCAATTTATTGAAAATCCTGTTGTCAGGATAACAAGTCTGAGTGATGGGTTTGGTCAGCGCAGTGGTAATTGTAAAATTGTCTGTAAAATTGTCTGCGTGCTCCGTGTAAAAAGGATCTGTGTGCCAGGCTGGTCACTCCAGTGCCTGCCATGGGTGTTCAGAGGGCTCCCGTGGAGTGCCCTGTCACTGGGGCTGCAGCAGGGCTGCAGGGGAGCCACAGTGGTGCCGAAGCAGGAGCTGGAGTGAGAATTTATTGCTCCAGGCACTGCAGGAACTGCTGTGCTCAGAGCCACTGGCCAGGGCTGCTGCTGAGCAGGGAGGGGACACAGCCCTGGCACCCACATTGCCATCCTGCAAGGTTTTCACCCCAGTTTCTGTGCTTATCATTCAGATGGCTCTGCCAGTATTAAATGAAAAGCCATTTGATACCTGAGGCTTCTGGCTCAGTATCCCATAAGCAATTAGGCTATTAGGCTTTGAGTCATTAATATTCTCTGCTTTCACTGCGATGATCTCACTTCCTGCACACAGGAACACTGAGCTGAGGGTGGATTCAAAAAACCCAAACATAAATTCAGCAAGTAAAAAGGTTGTTTCAATGATGTGTATTCTTTGATCACTACTCAGCAAAGAGAAGTTTTTCAGAGTGGTTTGAGAGTTTTTCTGATATATATTTTATAAAGAATATGATAATGAGTTGCCTTGTAGAAATATAAATTAAACAAGATGTTAAAAGAAAGAAACATGAGAAATAAACAGTGACTATTCAGGTATTGCAGGTTCATCTCCAATTATATTAACAAGGTCTTTCATAATTTTTAGTATGTTTGTTTTCCCATTGCTGATCTCTAAGCTTTTCCTCAAGGCTTTTTTCTTACTTCATGGGTGATCATGTCTCTTGAAGATCAAAATCAATAAAACTTTGAGTGCTCTTCCAAGTCCTGTGCAGAAAACAAACGAGATGTGTTGGCTTCTCTCATTTAGCCACGTCTAAGGGAAGATTCTCACTGAAGTAAAGACTGTGCAGCTGTGTCTCCTAAGTGAATTATTGCTCTTTCTAAGAGTTGTGCTGGGCCCATCCTGATTTCACAGCCTGAATTACTGCTTAAAAACCATTCTCATGTTTGGTTGTGCTTCTTGAGTGCTGCCTGATAAAAGTCCTGGGTGGATGCTGGCAGGTTGTCATTCCCATCCATCCCATTATCAACACCTCAAGGGGGTCACTGTACAGCAGCCTGTCATTGCTCTCAGCAAGAACCCAAAACTCAGGCTGATACAGCTCAAATTTATGGAAAAAACACTTTTAAATTATATGTTTAAAATATTCTTTTTTAATTTTACTAGAATTTGGCATGAATCATTCCATTTGTATAAGACTCTGCTGTGATCTGCAGTGTAGATATATACAATATTCATCTGACTTTTAATACTAAAAAAAAATATATGGGAAAATCATAAGGATGTGAAAGGGGTTAAAACTCTTAAAGGTTCTGTGTTGACCTGCACAGGTAGCTTGTGTTTTATATATATATTTTTAAACCCTTGTGTTATATAAAACTTTTCAATAAGTTTTGTTAAATACATTGCTCAAAGCCTAGTGCTATATTAGCAGAAATAATAGAAACAAGAACAGGAGAGAAGAATGCAACAGGGGACAGCTAGTGTGTTTTAAAAAGAATTTTTTTTTAAATTCTTCCCTTTTTTGCCTCTATCAATTGTGTCTTCAGTTAGGGGAAGGCACAAAACTTTACTCTTCAGCTACTCCATGCAGCATGTGGGCTGTGCTGGTAGATATTCTAAACTTGAGAGCCTCTCTGCTCTGGAAGTGATGCCTCACCAAAACAAGCTGAGTAGTCAGTCTTGTCCAGAAGCCCAGAGTTTCTCCCTGGAGCTGGACTACAGAGAGCTAAAATTACTTTCTATTTATAAATTTCTTTGACAAGCATTGATCCCATGTCAAATGACACTAGGAGAGTTTAAAAATGAGAGTTTGTCAGTAGAGATCCACAAACAGGATCTCTCCAGTACTCTTCACAGCTTCATAGATTCCAGAGAAAAACCTAAAACCTTCTGTTCAGCCTCATCTCACAGCTTGGTGTCACCTGCAGATGTGTGAGGGTTCCTCATGGCTGTGTCACTGCTGCAGGCACTGAACATCTCTGGGCCCAGCACAGACCCCTGGGGACACCACTGGCCACTGATGTCCATCAGGGCTCAGAGCCTTTGGCCACTACTCTGACAGAAAGCAGAGTCCCAGATGGCAGCTTGCAGGCTTTCCTCATGCATGGAAGTCCCAGGGCTCTTTCTATAAATATCCAGGACCATATGTTCCTGCATCTCTGAAACATCACTAAACTCTTTGCCCTTACATCCCTTTGGGAAAGTGGGACAGGAGCATCATAGTAAGGGCATCAGAAAATCTAAGACAAGATGGTTTGGACAGTAATATCTGTAATGTGTGTCTACCCAGCACAACATTTGGCTCAGTATTGTTGCTTAATAATGATTGTTGTGGGCTGATTGATTCTGGGATCAAGTTTAGGAGGACATGAAAGAATATTTGAATCCAGATTCGGTGTTGCTGCCAGACCTGTGTTGCTGCAGGAGTGCCTAAACTGCTTTCTGTCCTCTCCTTTCCCTCCAAGGGCCCTGGGAAGCACCATTAATCCAGAACATGTTTCTCTCTTCACTGGGCTAGAGGTTTTCATTCTGTTTTCAGGTAAATTACAGTTGGTATCCCTGATTTTTTGGGGGAATTGTGACTAATTACATAGTGAAATATCACAAGATATAATCTTGCTAAAATAATTATGAAAGAAATATAAAGGAATGCAATACTGTTGTAAAAACCTAAACAGAGTTAATGCTCCAAATCAAATAAAAGTTAAAAATCTGAGTTATATGTGAGAAATCACCTGGTTCATAGTTGGAGGGCAAGTCCCTCTCTTAACCCAGTCTGCCTGTACTGGAAAGTAGATCTGTTCTGCCACAGCTGTCAGGAGCTCGTTCCTCCAGGGAGGAGTTGAGTGGGCAAGGCACTGAGCAGGGTGAGTCGCTGGCTGTGGGAATTCGGGTGGATGACTCTGCCTCCTTCCCTCTCCAGGATGAGATCATTGCATTTCCCCACTGCCCAGAAATGCTGAAGGGTTCTGCATTAAGGTGAGCATTAGGGTGGCAGGGACAGAAATCTGAGTGCTGTGAGACAAGGAGTTATGAGCAAGCAATTGGCCTTGTCTTTCAGAACCCAGTAATTTCACAAATGTGAAGTTTCCTTAATCCATATTAACAAAATCCTCAGATGTTCTGAGCAGTACTTGAAGAAGTCATACTACAACTTCAGACTGTTCCTTGTATTTTCCTTACCTCTGCCTGACTTTCTCTGTCACTAACCCTCTCTGGTGCCACATAAATATTTTCAGCTGGATCAATTGGGAAAAAAAGAAAAAAAAAAGCCCTGAGGGAGCTCCCTTCAAACTGTAATGGACCTCTCTACTTTGCCACTGAACCTGGTAAAGCATTAATGTAAATGGAAATACTCTTAGTTTAAAAAAAAAAGAAAAATATCAGAATGCTTAAGTCTCAAGGACAAAGGTCCCTCAGAAACAGCATTACAATTTTGCTGGCAACTGCAGAAAGTTGCAGCTCAGGATAAGCAGGCATAGAAATGAAACTGCCCTGCAGAAATCATCTGCTGCCCTGTACTGAGTATGAACCAACTTTGTCTCTGGTGTTAGCAGCCCTGGGTTTGATCTTATCAAAAGAACTTAATCCTTTTTTTCAGTTTTTGTTTTTAGAGAGGCAGAAGGCCTCAGAATGAAGCTGGGGACAGCAGAGCTCTGGCATCTCCCTGCAGTGCAGGGTCTGCTCCCAGAGCAGCTGTGATGAAGGCTGTGCCAAGGGCTTGTGCCAGAATAGGCTCCTTGAGCAGTTTATTTTATCAAAAATGTTGAGATGTGGTCTGCTGGCTACAGAAGGCATCTGGGAATGGAGAAATGCTGGGCTTGGCTCATTCTGTGCATCAGTCAGCGGGGTAGTTTTGACTCTGAAGTTAACTGGTTTCTCTTGGCTTTTACTGGATTTGTGAATGAATACCTAAATACCCTGCTAAATACCCACTTAGTATAAAATACAATAATTTATGCTTGTCTTCTGCAATATTGCAGGACTTTTATATGCAATTTTCTCAATCTGCTTTGAGATACTTTTGAATGTGTAATTATGTTATTATTCAGACCTCTGAAAAGATAGTGCAAGCCTCCACAATTCTCCAAAGAACAACATTTTATATCAAATTCAAATGGGTAATAATGAAATTGCAATAAAATAATGAAATAATGGAATTCTAGAACTTTGGGACACATTTCCATGTTGTTGCTTGGTGTAATCTTTTTATCATCACAAGCCAAAGCAAAACCAAATCAGTGAAAGCTTTGCCTGACAGCCTTTGGCAGACTGAAAGGTAACTAATTTTCAGATTGATTTGAATATGAAATTGAATTAGTGGAGCTAAAAATATTTCTGCAGTACTGCACTGGTGAAAAGCAATAAACTCTTTTATGCCATATAGTCTATGGAAGAAAGGACAGAAACCTCTGAGAAAATGATAACCCTTTTTTTTGCTGTTACCATGGCAATGCAGCTACAAACATTTGTGTTTGGACTGTACAATCCTCATGAAATACAGCTTGTCAGTTCTTTTTATGAGCCATAAACCCTTTCAACTCCATGGATGCAGAACAGCTCCTAAGAAGGAGAGAGGAGAAAGGGACTGTTACATATGGGAGGAGTGCAGGTCCTCACCAGCCCTCCAAACACCAGGGCAAGGCCCTGACAGAGGCCTCATTCTAACAAATTTGTTCATGCATTAATGTGTTTCTTGAGTGATTTTGTTTAGATTTTGTGCCTCTTAACCCCTCTGACTGCATTCCCAAAGTATGTGGGAGCTCCCTCCCCTCACTGCATTCACTTGCTGCACCATGAGGAAAGGCAGGGCAGTCTTTAATCCATGCTTAAAATAAGATTGTTATTTTAAGCAATCTTTTCCTACCCCTTCTGAATCTTTGCATGCTTGAGGGATTCCCTTTGGAGTCCCAATAAATAAAAGGGCAGCCCTGTGTTTCTGTCACTGCTGAACAGACAGTGAGGGTTGGCGTGAGATCCTGGGAAAACATAGCAGTGAATTTAGTTATTCCCAAGAATGTAGGGGTCAGAATGCAAAAGTGTGGAGTTTAGCATTTCTCCTTTAGCCAAGGAGAAAAACTAGACTGTCATTCCAAAACACAGGCATGTAGGTGACTTTAAACAGTTCATGTAAGTGAACCACACTTGTCAGCTGTCCCTTGAAGGTCAAACACCTGAGAGCTGTTTCTGATTCCCTCATTAAAATTGGCCACGTCCCCCTGCTGCCACATTTCCCTTTTGTTTTCTGATGTGCAGCACACAGCAAATGTGCCTTTCATAACAAACCTGGGCATGCGGCAGCATTTCTGCAAATGTACAAAAAAAGGCTGAATTTAATGGAATTATTCATAAGCCTAAATTAATCACAGGTTTGCAGCATCAAAGCCAATGTTTGTAATCCAAAGGATTTACCTCAAGTAGATTTAAGTTTGCACAGAGTAGATTTTGGATTGTGGGACAATCTCAGCTCGTCTGAGTCTAATGATCTTGTATATCAGGGTCTCCTGAATTACCTTGGAAATGATCTGAAGATAACTCAGAAGTACTGGAAGGAAAATGGCACTCGGGTGTTCTCCATAATTGCAATTTTCAGTGTTGCTAAGGCACAATTTCCTGGAGACTGATTGCCCAAATCTTTGACTCTCACGATCAGATGACAATTCCTGACCCAGGATGCGTCTAGCACAGAGCTGTCTACAAATAAGGGAAACTTATCAAAGACATTTATAATTCTTTTGCAAGTGCATGGCAGCTGGTCCAGGAATATGGAATTAAGCTGCCTTTCTTGTTAATTGCTGCTTAATAATTACAGCAGCTACTTGCCATGAGGATGTTTCTGTATTCTTGAGCTGGTGTGTTTTCCTGTATTTCTGTGCTTATGGTCCATCCCACTTTTGTTACCAGCAGTGGCAGCAAGGTCCTGAGGAAGCAAGGAAGAACTTAGGGGGTTCCTGGGACAGATCTGTACCATATTTTCCATGACACCTCTGGGTCATTACATCCTTTCAGGAAGGTGTAATGATTGTGCTGATCACTCCCTGGTGACAGTGTGGGGTTACTGAGGCTCAGTTTCAGCCTTTGCTGTGGAAAGGGAGCAAAGCCCCGCCAGGAAAGGCTCTGCAAGCAGCCCTGAACGAGAGGTGCTGGGAGAGAGAAGCAGAGCCCTGGGCTCTGAGGAGAAAGCTGCTCTCTGAGGGCCAGAGGGAGGGTCTTTAGGCAAGTGAGGAGCAGTCACCTCGACATCAAAGTGAGCTGGCTCTGAGCCTCGCAGTGGCCTGGGCTCCCCATGCCTTACCCGGGGTTTTTGTGGCAATGCTGCAACACCACACACACACAGCACTCTCCTCTGCTGCTGCAGGCAGTCAGGGGGAAGAGCTTTCAGGATCTGGATTTAGGGACGGTCCCCTTCCCACTTCCAGTGGAGGGATCCATTTAGACAAACTAACACCAGCTCCTTAATCCTCCAGCATGAAGCAGCCCGGTGTGCCTGGGGTCAGGGTGGAGGCGGTGTCAGGGGTGATGGCAGCCTGGCTCAGGGTGACCAGGGCATCCCTAGGGAGGGCAGTATCAGAACCTGAGCCCCAGCAGTTTGTCACTGGTGCCTCCTACCTCTCCCCCTTCCCTTCCCTTCCCTTCCCTTCCCTTCCCTTCCCCTCCCTTCCCTTCCCTTCCCTTCCCACCCTGCAGTTCTCTCCCATTTCAGGACTTTGCTAGGTTGCTTCTGTGCCTCCTCTGTACGAATAATCTGACTGGAGTTAGGAATGTCAGGTGTGGGAGGGGATGGAGGGCTTAAACTTATCTTGAAGGAGCCTGGAGGGGAGACAATGATTTATCTTTGAATGTTGTTCCCTCCTACATTTCTGTCGAGCTGATGATGCAGCTTTCGGTAATGATTTTGTAGTGACTAATACCTGAAAGCCACAGAAATTTCTCTGAAGTCTTGCATGAGGGAAGATGGGCACTTCTATTATCACCAGGGAGGCAGAGGATAATTTTCTTTTGATCAGAGGTGAGATTTGTATCAGGCTGCTGTGTCACTACAAAAGTTATAGCAGCCAGGAGAGAGAAGTTTTGAGAGCCTGGTGTTTTTCCATCTGTACCCAAAACAGAGTTATCTGGATGATGTGTTTCACTGTTAAACTGTTCCTGGAACAAAGGAAATCAACTGAAGGACAGCTGTATTTTACATATCAGAGGAGCAGTATTAGATGAGAAAGCTGGGCAAAGATCTCATTTCATTTGAAGCTTTCTTTTTGGTGTTTTTTGCTTAATCTGACACACATGTTCAGTGATAGTTTGCTTACAGCCTTCCCATAAGCTGAGAAACCAGCTGTCAGATTGGCCATTGCTCCTGAGTGTCACTCTGACCTCAGCCTTTATCTAAAACATAAACAAGGATCTCAAGTGACAGCCATCAGCTGGTTTTCCATTGGAAAAATCTCTTTTCCCAGTTCCATAGAAACAGTTAAAAATCACTGTCTCAGCATTGGGATTTTTTTTTAAGTGTTCTTCCCATTGTGGTGGTGAACCTTGCATAGCATAGGGAAATGTAAAAAGTAAAAAATATATTGAAGAGCAGTTCACAGACCAGCATTTTTAATTTATAATTAATTGATAGAAGTTTTTCATGCTCTTGCATGAAGAATATGGAGACATGACCAGTGTGCTACTGTAACAAAATGCAGTGCTGTACATTTAAACAGGGCACTGTGACCTGGGTTAGCTTCTTAAATGCTGAGATTACTCTGCCTTCCCAGTGCTTTCCATTATTGTTGTTGCATTGCCTTGTTCTACTGCTATATCTACAAGTTACTTTTCTCTGTATAAAATGTCATTTGCAGAATATCCAAGAGCCAGCTCCTTGCAGCCCAAGCCAAAACATTAATTCTTCAGGCAATATAGCATGTAATTAAAAACTTCCCAGGCTGGATATCCTGTTTGGGGGAGCAGATATTTGACCTTTGTAGCTGTCTTTTGCAATGTTTGACATTTATTATTTTGTAGGGATTTTTTTAAAGGAAAGTCTCCCTTTCCCTTCCTCTTTTCTTTCCCACTGATGTAAAATAATATGCAGTTTGTTGACACAATTCCAAATTACAAGTTTTAAAAAACCCAGATAGATTTATTTAATACCCATCCCATACATCTATCTTTCAACTGCACTTTCCAAAACTTTATGGCTGTTATGTTAGTATGGATTTAGAATCTCATACAGCAAAAATTGACTGCAGGCACACAAAATGAACTTCAAAAAAAAAGACCTTTCACTGCACTACAGAAAAACCCAGTCATGGGTGGAGGGGCACTGTGTGGGTGTACATGAAGCATCAGGCAGTGTTTTTCAAGGACAACAATCTGCACATTCTCAGCTGTACTTTAGGGTCTGTAGATTCAGAAAAATAATCTATAAAGTAAAACTCCCTGGGTTTTATTCACAAAAGAAGTGAGGGTAGGACTCATCAGGGCAGCATCATGTGGTGGGAGGTGCACTGGGATGCAATCTGGTGTACAGCTCCATGCTTGGAGTCACGAAAACCTCGGCATTACTGAGGTGGAGTTCCACTCAGTGAGTAATGCCAAGGTGTTGTGTTCTTGCTGCTTTGGTAACCTAAAATCAGAACTGAAAACCTGATGGAAAATTTTACATGACATATGACTAAAGGGCCTTGTTTTCATACAAACCCAAGGAGTTCTATGATGTGACAGCTGCTCTTGGGTGCTCGTTTCCCTGCTATGTATGAATTTGGTTATTCAGGGTTTTATCACTGGAGCAGTGCAGGGAGCTCAGGAGTTTTTCTTTATGTGGTAGCAGCACTCAAATAGCTCTCCAAACCTAGAGCCTTACTCTAAAAGAGACACGACATCCTTGAGCCTCTAAAAACATTTCTTTGTTTAGTTCACATGCTTGTCTGTGCTCTACAGGGTCTCAAAATAGAAAACTGACTTCTGTTTCCTAAGACTTCAGGTCTATAATTGTTCCAACGCTTCAATACAAACCAAGAGAGAACTACTCAGCTGTATCTTACTTTCTACAGATAAAGTAGCTGGTGTCCTTGAATCTCTCTGGAACATATGCTCTGAAGGGTGGCTTGGAGCCTGTGGGAGGATTTTGTACCGTAACTCAGTGTTTGGTGTGAAGTGTCGTGGTTTGAGCCCAGCTGGCACCCACAGCTGCCTGTTCACTGCTCCCCTCACCCTCAGTGGGATGGGGAATGGAGCCAGGGAAAAAGTGGGCTGAGATAGAGACAGATTAGTAGGCCAGGAAGTGAAGGGAAAATGATAATAACAATAAAACAATGTACAAAATGAGCAATGCATAATACAATTGCTTACCACCAATGTCCAGTCAGTCTCCAGTTACTGATGCCTGCCCCATGGCCAGCTCCCCCAGTTTATGTGCTGAGCAGGACGTTCTGGGATCTGGAACATCCCTGTGGCCAGTTCAGGTCATCTGTCCTGGCTCTGCTCCCTCCCAGCTCCTTGTGCTGCTGCTCTCTGGCAGAGCAGGGGAAACTGAAAAGTCCTTGACTTTGCATAGGAGCAGCTTAGCACAACTGAAACATCAGCGTGTCACCAACATTATTCTCCTGCAGAATCCAAAACACAGCACTAGGAGGAAAATTAACTTTCTCCCAGCCCAAACCAGGACAAGGGGATCTGAGTCAGTGGCAAAGCCAGGCCAGAGGATGCTCCAGGCTGGAGGGCTCCAGGTTGGCTCTGTGGGCACAGTAATTCATCTAAAACCCAGTGGGGTTCTACATGACAAATCCCTTGTATAGACACACTTGTTTACCCAGTGAGCATCTGCCTGCCCTGCAAGCATTAAATGCATTGTATTTATAGGTGTTTAGTATGGCACTTTGGTGGTTTTTTCCAGGTGGAAAAGATGGAGCAGTGTGTTCCTTCCCATCATCACTGTGTTCAAGCTGATCCTGCATCCTCTGCTTGTTTAATGGTTTCTTTTTTTTAAACTTGGGTCCTTTCAGCTCTTAAATCTTAGGGCTGCCTTGGTTACCTTCTGTAAATGAGAGGCTCTAGCAAGAGCATATTGATAGCACCTTTTCTCTAAGGCATCCAAAGGCCTTACTATATTCCTTACCAGCCCCATCTTAGAGGCTCAACATTTCCAGCTCTTACAGCTTTTGTTGTCTTTCCTGCTAACTCCTGCAGTGTTTGTTGTCTTTCTCACTAGCCCATTTGCTGACAGTTTGATTAGGCTGTGGTGGAACAGCAAGTTTTTCTGATTGCACAGAAAACCTTTAAAGTGTAGCCCGAGGCTCTGGGCACAGGAGGTTCTTTCCAGTTATTGCTCTTTAAACCCTTTAGCTCAGCTGGAGATGTTTCTCATAGGCTGTGTCTTGTGCCTTGGAAACATGTGGAGAAGGTACAGACAGCTCCTTGCTGGTTTTGTTCTTAAACTGTCAGACAGAAAAGCTGAGAATTTGGGATCAAAGAGCTTCCTATGGTTTCTGTTGTTTGTATGTGTGATGTGTGGAAGCAACACAGCAGTTAATAGAGCAAGTCTTCAGGCACCTGGGTGTGTGTCCTTGTGCCAGCAGAATCTCCTGGTGGCTCACCAAAGGTACAATACTGAAACAAAATACAGTGTTTTGTACAAATGATGGAAATGCAGGGCACAGAGATTGGTGAGCTTCATCTCCATCTGTACCCCTCAGCTAGGATGGAGTATTTCCTGCAGGAACCATGAGGTTTCCTTTTGCCTTCACTGAGATCAGTTTTGGCACAAGAAGCCCAGCAACAGCTCAGACATGAGTTCAGGTCAAGGACTCTCACTTGGGGATGGCAATATTTCAAAAACATTCATCTTCTGCTCGGAGTGAAACCCAATGCTCCCATTTCCCTAGCAAAACTGTGAAGTAGCCACCAAAGAGATGTTCTGCTTAGAGTGTTGGTTTGACTCAGTGAGTTTCCCTGATGTGAACAATGTCCATTCTTTCCTTTCTATATTTTAACACTGTGCTCCTTACTTTTTCAAAATGAAAAAGTAATCAGTCCCATTTTTACTTTTGGGTGTGCCTTAAACAGCTGCTAAATGTCTTTTGTGTTCCACACTTGAGGCAGCTGTTTCTGTGGTCAAAACCCAGCCACATTCTGCCTTTGCCTATGTGCCAATGTAAGAGGAATTTTCTGGACACCATGGAGAATTTCCACATGTTTGTGGCTTATGCATTCAGGTAGCATCTGCTAAATGTAGATTCAATGGTGTTGCTGAAATCATGTGGTTTGACATTTGTGGGGAATCCCAAAGGACCTGCCAGGACAAAAATGTGTCTCTTCTTCCTATGAGGCAGAGTGCAGGTCCAACTTGTGCAAATTGCTTTGAGGATTCAGCATTAATGAATCACCTAACCCAATGCAGTCTATTTGCACTGATATGGAAGTGGAGACAGCCCATGTGAGGGTCAGCACTGGCAACAGCAGCAATATTTAGCAATAGCTCTAAGAAAGCACTGTTGTATGAAATGTCACTCATGTAGCACTGGGGATTGGAGCATTCCCTTTCTCTACCCATTTTCCCTTTGTTCTCAAGACTTTTTGTTCCAGATTGGAGCAAATGACAAGTACCCATTAAAACTAATTCAGCCTTCACGCTATTAATTGCTCTGCTGCTGGGGTGGGAAGTGACTTTTTGCTGTCTTGCAAACACATGAAAATGCACAGCAAACCATTTACAAGGTCTACAATTTAAAAAAAATTGCTGTCAAAAGCCACCTTCTGTGCCAAAATAATACAAAGCAGCATGACCAGGGCAAGCCAAAAGAATATATTGAGGAAACCTTCACACTGAAGACAACTAAGTATTTCAGACAGGAAGAAATTTCTTGTGATTAATCAAGGATTTTATTCTCTGACTTACACCTCATTTCCATCAGTATAATAGAGCAGAGCTTGGTGGAGTTACTCCTGATTTATAACAAAGCCAGAGGACTAGAGTAAGTACCAAATCGGTATTCTCTGCTGATTGCTACCTCACATTATGACTCCTTGACATCTCTGCTGCCTTTAAAATACTTTCTGTTTCATGTAGGAGCTTTTTATATCATTTGTACTTGCTGGGTAGGGGAGAAGAAAATTAATTGCAGTCTAAATTAAATCCCTTTGGCATGCATTTAGATGTGACTAAGAGGACTTCTAAAAATATGTTAACTAACATGTTTTATTGGGAAAAAAATAGAACATTTTAATATATTCATGCAGGTAAGGGTGATCTACAGATTGTGCTTTTTTGGGATCAGCTCAAGAAATTAGAGTATTATCTAGTTTGTCACCTCTCCAGTCTTTGGCAATGTCCATCATGTGCAGCCTAAGGTGGTGTAAAACCACCTCTTGTCCTTTGTGCTCCAAACACATTTTTCTGTGTTATAAACTGATAGGTAAGACATGGTGCACATGGTTTTGCTGCTCTCTGGCATTAGGAGACCACAAGCAGATACACAGTTAGTTTAATGGACCTCTTTGCTGGGAAGCTGGCAAATCCATCCAGTTTAACTGTCTGGAATGTTTCCAGCAGATGAGGGACACGGCCTCTGCTTAATGTTTGGAGTTTGTGTGCTGGGACAGGGAACACCAAGGGCCCCTCAGGTACCAGAGATGGGAGTCCCAGAGTGATGGAGCAGCTCAGGGGATGTGTGCACATGAGTCAAGTGCAGGGTCCTGCACCTGGCCAGGGGCAACCCCCAGTGTCAGAGCAAGGTGAAAGCATGGAGAGCAGCCCTGGGGAGAAGGGCTTGGGGGGCTGGTGAGGGAGAAGCTCAGTGTGAGCTGGTGATACCTGCAGCTTGGAGAGCCAGCCCTGCCCTGGTTCAGGTAAGACCCCACCTGCAGAGCTGCCCCAGCACAGCAAGGACCTGGAGCTGCTGGATTGGCTCCAGAAGAATCAGAAATTATCAAAGGGCTGGAGCACCTCTCCTATGCAGAAAGGCTGACAAAGTTTGGCTTGTTCAGCTTGGAGAAGAAAAAGCTCTGGGGAGACCTTATTGTGGCCTTTCAATACCTAGAGGTAGCTTGTAGAAAGATGGAGACAGACTCTGCAGTAGGGCCTGTGGTGGCAGGACAAAAAGCAATGGTTTCAAAATAAAAGGTGTGGGAAGGTTTTTGGGGTGAAGGTGGTGAACCAGCAGAACAGGTTGCCCTGAGAGGCAGTGGATGCCCTTTCCCTGAAATATTCAAGGTCAGGTTGGACAGGGCTCTGAGAAATCAGATCTCATTGAAGATGTCCCTGATCACTGCAGGACTCAATGGATTTAAAGGTCCCTTTCAACTCAATTAATTCAATGATTCTATGAATTCCTTTTATTGCAAAACTGAGACTTATCAAGAAATTGACCCTTATTTACCATTCTATATCATCTGAATGCTTACATGAAGATAGATAATCTTCTTTCTACTTCTGATATATGTCCTGAAAATTTCAACTTATATTTTCCCCATTTTTCTGACAAGCAGAATCATTTTAACATAAAGGCTTAAGTACAGTAGCAGCATAAACCACCAGCCTAGCAAATTTAAATTATCTCCCCCAAATGAAGGCCCTGAAATCACACCCACTTCCATATTAAAACACTCTCTCCTTTTGACTTTACAATTGGCTAAGGATAAACATTTGCTCTTCAAAAATATGTTGGGAAGTTTATCTATAGAACTAATGATAGAACAGACCACGTTCCTAAAATAGTCTCCTTTTAGCCTGCTTATCTCTCCCCTGACATTTCTTACTGAGCATCAGTGAGCAGGCAGCTTTGTACTGACATCTGAAAGCAAGGCTCCAGCAGCAGTGTGCAAAAGGCTATGGAACAAGCAGTCACATGGTTTCTATATTTTCTCTCTTTGTTTACCGTGTTCATAATGCCAAATGGCAAATTAAAAGAATGCCCTAATCCCAAAGAGTGAAGCATGGTATTTCTCCTTCCCACATGGATGGTTGTGATTATCTTTGGGGAGGGAAGACATTTTATATTTGGATATTTTTCTACTATTCTGTTCTAATCTTTTCTCTGGTAATGCAAATGATTTCTGAATTCATTAGTATAAAAATGGTTCAATTTATATAAAGTGAATTATTATGATGAAATGTTTGACTAAATTTACAAAGATTGATATATGTGATTTGACTTTGAATGTAGGAGAAGGTACAGGAATGTCCCTTTTTAGAAAGGAGCTGGGAGGTTGGTGTTACTTTGCTAAGTTTTGTTAAGAGCTGCAGAGAAGAATGACATCTTTGGTCATGTCGCCTTTTTTCTTCTTTTACTCCTGTGGTTATGGTCACAGAATTCAAAAATTCTGGCTGCTCACCTTCATCTTTTCCAAATGCCAATTTTTAAAACATGTTTTATAATACACATGGTGTTACTAGAGCAGTAGGAAAACTTCTATTAGCTGCTACAAGGAAAGGGCAAATGATGCTTAAAGTCCAATTAAAAAATATTTAAAATACAGGGAAAAGAAACAGAATGAGGTGTGGGGAGAGACTTCCTCTATCCTATCATTCCCCTCAGAAAAAGGTGATGGGAACACAAAATCAAGCTCCAGCTGAGACCTCCAGGTCCTGCCATTGCTGGCAGCAAGGCCTCAGGGACAGAAATCTGGAATTGCATGGGGCTACTTGGAGTTTCCATCCAGCAACCTGAAGGTGCAATGCTTCAGGTCTGACATAACAAGGAGGGCATGACAATCACAAAGAGAAAAGGGATATGGATAAAAATACATTTTTGATAGACATGGGCAAAGCATACTGGTTGTAATAAGAATTTCTGGGGTTTTTTTAAGCAATATGACCTTAAGGATTTTGTCTATATTCAACAGCTATAAAGTTTACAGAAATAGATGCATCTGAAAGTAATTTTAAGGAGAAGGCAAATTGGTATCAATTTGTTATTTAAAGAGGTTCCACTAATATTTTCTGAGTAGCCTTTCAAGAAAGACCCAAAATACCTCTAGAAATACTTTTCCACATGCATTTAATATCTATTTCAGTGCAGAAAACTCAACTCTGCGCTCACACTTGGACAGTTATGCAATCCAAATACACTTTTAGCTCATAGAAACATTTTTAAATCACCTTTAAAAATATGTACTTTAGTTTCATTCTATGAAAAATAGCATAGTTGCACTTGAATGATATTGTTTCTCAGAATTCAGAAGAGGACAGGTGGGAAATATAATAAAAGAGTGGGAGTAAAGTCCCAGCATAGGTTACACAAACCTGGAAGGAGTTTTCAGGGCTATTGACATTCTCAGCATTGACTCTAAGGTTCTGAGGAGCTGCTGCAAAGCATAGCAGCAATAAAATGGCAGTGTTCTGTGCAAAGTCAATTTAAGTACAGATTAATGAGTCACCGAAGCACCTATGAAATGGCAGATGGTGCTTATGGCTGGGAAGGAGAATTTCCATTTGTTATTCCAGCAGAGGGCAGTTACTGAAGTCAAACTTGTTGTTAGGAATTAAAAGGCAAATATAATCAATGACATTTCTTTTGTTTTGGTGAACAGCTCCATGATTGAGCAGAAAGAGAAAATTTAAGTTAAGGGGACTTTGTTTTTTTTGAATAATTTGATGCCTTCTCCAAAATTTCCCTGTGCCTTATGAGACCCCAAGTATCCACTATACTTTTTTTTTCATAATGTATTTTAAGTGAATTACTCCAGTCAACACCATTTATCCTTACAAATGTAGGATATTGTGTTTGTTTTTCACCATTCATGGTGCCAAGGTTATGAAGTATAGTAATTGTAGACATCAGGACAGGCTGGGTATGTAAAAATCTTCATTGAAAATGCAGCTGCTGACTCAAACCAGAAAATTTACAGCTTCAAGTAGTAAAGAATATATCTGGGGGCACTCAGAGTCTTCTAGAAAGTATTGTAATATAGCTCTCCTCTCCCTGTTACCCTACTATTTTTTTTAATGCACAAAGACCAGGAACTCCTTTGATGTGGAAGAAACAGGAGCATTTGGGTGCTTTATGGGTGCCTGTTGCCTGTGAGGGACCCAGCTCCAGCAGTAGAAGAGAGTATGAACTGTGTTTTCTTGGAGCTACCACAGCAAAAAAAAGGCCTACCTTTTCAGGAAGGGTTTTTTAAATTATTCCATGGGGTTTTTTTAAATGTTTATGTATTTCTGTCACTATTTTTCTTGGAGGATGTCTTGGTTTGTAAGACAGGTATCTGTTAAGGAAGGAAGGAACCTCCCTTGAAATGAGAAAGAAAAATGTAAGGGCCCCCCCCCTTTCCCTCCAAATTATTATATTTTGAAAACAAGGGTCTCTCAGGCAGAGATATGGGAATAGGAATAACAGTTCTTTACTAATATGTAATGAGATAAATATAAATGAGATAGCCAAATTATAAGAAGAATTTATTTATAATAATAATAAATTTGTGAAAAGCCAGCACCAAAACAAATAGTGCCAAGCCCAGGATCGGCACGGTGAACACAGTGTGTGTCTCTCTCTCTCGCCTCACAAGCTCTCTTCTGTTCACAANGTTTATGTATTTCTGTCACTATTTTTCTTGGAGGATGTCTTGGTTTGTAAGACAGGTATCTGTTAAGGAAGGAAGGAACCTCCCTTGAAATGAGAAAGAAAAATGTAAGGGCCCCCCCCCTTTCCCTCCAAATTATTATATTTTGAAAACAAGGGTCTCTCAGGCAGAGATATGGGAATAGGAATAACAGTTCTTTACTAATATGTAATGAGATAAATATAAATGAGATAGCCAAATTATAAGAAGAATTTATTTATAATAATAATAAATTTGTGAAAAGCCAGCACCAAAACAAATAGTGCCAAGCCCAGGATCGGCACGGTGAACACAGTGTGTGTCTCTCTCTCTCGCCTCACAAGCTCTCTTCTGTTCACAAACTCTGGTTTTTCAAAGTGTCCTTTTATACAGTTTTTCTGCCCTTAGGCTGTTTCGAAGTTATTTAACTTCTTTAGACTTGGAAATACATTCCCAGTTGTCATCTCCGTTTCCCAGTCTGGCTGAAAGGATTTCTGATAAAAGGATAAATGTTTGATGATTTGGATGTCTGAAGACTCCCCTATCTTATTGTGGTCCTGGATCAGGTGTTGATGGTGGCTCTTGGTCTGGGCCATCTTCTCCAGTAACCATTCCACATATATTCTTTAAATGTAAATTAACCTCTTCTTCGGTCTTGGTTTTTGTGTTGAAATTCCTGGAAATCCTTCTGCTAGTACAAGCTATGTCTCAATCTCCCATGTGTTACAACTTTCTGATACAAGAAATCTTATGTTATTAAACTAAACAACTAAATTTTAGTTTATTTGCACAAATTGCATATATATATTACAATTATAATAAGGTAAACCAACAACAAAAACTACAGTATTAACAACAGAACAGAACAGGGACCCCGTCTCGGCCGAGATGGGAAAAAGTGGAAGAGAGGCTGGAATTCACAAACCCCTCTGCGGGCAGTCAGTCCCGGAGCTCCTGCAGGGCTCTGAGGAAAACACCTGGCTGGAACAGCAGGGATGAGCAGGAATCCCGGGCTGGTGGATGAGATGGATCAGCAGCTCCGCTCAGCTGGGGCTGCAGCACGTCCGGCAGGACAGGGGAGCGAGGGCACAAACGGAGAGGAAGAAGCAGCAGCCGCTGCGTCTGGATGATGGCAAAATCCTCCTCTCCCAGCAGAGACAGCTCTGAGAGAGTGTCTGTCCTGCTCTCCCAGAGAAGGACAAAAGCAACCCAGCTCCCTTCCAGCTGCCCCCTGGGTTCAGCCGATTCTTTGTCTTATTCAAGCACCCAAGAATTACCAGCCATCAAGTTTTCTCTCAGCTAAATGGGGGAAAATTCCACTAGCTGAGAAGGAACAAAAGGATACCTAACCCTCAACAGAGGAAAAGCATTTTCCAAATACTCCTTTTAAGCATTGAGTAAATAATGTTTTTTAAGTAAATAAAGACCAGGCAAAGCTTTTATAGTCCCTTATTTACACTGAACTTCTATTCTTGGTATGTTTCAAAAAATGTTATCCGTATAAAAGACTCTTTGGATATAAAGCAAACAAGAGACTGCTCAAAACAGAGATATTAAAATCAATATATTTTTATTTGATACTAGTGGCTTTTTCATGTATTTCCTGGATACCAGCCATAGGGACCTGGAAGAGTAGAAGGGATTGGAAAACTCACAGTGAGCTGAGATCGGAAGTTTCTCTTTATGTATTTGAAAGATTTCCTACCAGCAACATCAGACTGTAGAGTGCAGGTGAGCCAGCTTAGTCTGCTTTGCTCACTCCTGGTTTACAGATGTGTCCTTTCATGGACTTTGATGGTGCTACTAAATTGGAAATGAAAGGAGAACAATAATTGTATAGTCCTGAGTGAGTTTTATGGCAGCATAAGGAACACAATGAGACTTTCAGCTTCCTCCACATATTCTGATGAGATATACTGTTAATAGCAGCACAAGAACCTAAAAGATAAACTATCTTCTTAATTCAGACAAAATCAATTACAAATAAGCAGAATGATGTTTTCCATCTCAGCTGTGAAACCAATACCAAACTCATTCAGTGTCATAACTCCCTGAAAATTAGTCCTGTTCTTCTGAAATTGATTGATAGGCATTAGAGCAGACCTTACTCCTCCTTTCTCCTCTGTCTAATAAACATAATTGCTTTTTCATTTGTACAGTGCCACTAAGCACAGAACAGAAATGCTCCTACACAACAGAAATATTTGCAGAGGTTAAAAACTTAAATGCAATATTGTATGTTTAATCTTCCAGTGCGACCCCAGTGCCTCAAACCTGGCTGTACTTCAGGGAATGTTCAGACCGTTTCTGGCAGTAGAAAGGATGAGCTCTAGCTGTCATGGAGGATTCCACCTTGAGTGGTGCTGTATATTGGCAGTGTCCACTGATCACCTGGCATCCAGAATGTCTGTGTGTCAGCTTTCTGATCAGTTACCTGAACTCATCTGCCTAATCTGGAGCAGCTTTTAATGCTCACCAATGAGCTCTGAACCCACCTGTAAGTGCCTTTGGGTTTGGTCTGAGCTCCTCAGCCCTCCCTGGTACCTGGTACAGAAAACCAGGCGTAGTCGTCTCTTGTTCTTTAATAAACTCCACTCAGTAGGTTATTGTAGTTAGAGATGGTCAGAATAAAAACTGAGAGGTTGATACCCCTGCACTTCTGAAAAATTTTGCCTTAGGATAAGTTTATGATTCATGATCATCTGAATAATTACCATCAACCTTGAATCAGTTCTGAATAAAGTCTCAGGGTAATTAAACAGATGGGCAGATTACACAGGTGGCTGCTCAGGTGACAGCATTCTGCACTTGTAAAGGTCATATGGAAGAAATACATCTCATTCCCATCACTGCAGAAACAGATCTTTGTAAAATCCCTGACCATCAGATGACATAAGGAAGCAGAGAACACTTCAGCTGGGAGACTGAAGAGTTGCATTTCCATGATTTGGTTTTGATGTTTTCCGCAGATTACGACCTAGGCAAAAAAACAGAAAGGAAAATTCTGAATGGTGTCACAAACATCCCATTGAATAGTGTAATGCCATTAGCACTCCTTGATACAAATGCCATTACTTACACACCGCTGTGACATTGCTGGTATGGTTGTGTACCAGTATAAAATATCTCTCAGATATGGGGTCCCTACTGGTATTAAAATGACAGAGGCACAGGAAAGACAGGATATCCCACATAAATTGTAAGTAAGTTACCTCCTTTTATTTACTCCCTAGCTGAGTTAACAATTCTGTGCATAGTAAGCACGAGAGAAAAGCTTAGGCCATTAACACTGCCTGAATGAAGGAAACAGGGTTTTAACCAAATCCTGGATAAAACTCTACACTGTAGGTGTATGACACCTCGCTAATGAAAAATGGGTCAGAATAGTGTAGATGTTTCACCATCCAGAAAGAAAAATTTGGAAAATAACTGGTGTCTATTTGCTGTGTTGTGAACCACCACGGAGAGGGGAAAATAATATGAATAATTATGGGCTGCTCCTATAACTCTTTGTAAGGATGAAGAGACCTCACAGGAGTGTTTTAAATCTTTCTGAAATATCCAGAAGCTGTGAAGAGCAAGGAAATAGAAGCTCTGCTCCTTTGGTGCTGATGTCATCACACAGGCAGACGTCAGCATTGCAAGAAATACCAGTGACGTTCCCTGGGATGAATCTTCCCCTCTTGGGAAGCGTGGTATCCAAGTGAGACAAAGCACAAACTCACTCCTGCAAATCCAGAGAGTGGCTGTGGTTCAATATTCTGTCAGTGCACGGCTGTGAGATTTATCTGTGTCTTTGGAAGTCTTTCTTATGATCTCCCACAGTGTTATCACCTTATTTCCATTATTTTCTGCTTTACTGGGACATTGCCTTTGTCATACTGCACCCTTTTATATCTAATTATGGAACAAATGCAATAATAAGCTGGCTGTGGATAGATGTGTTATAAGGTTGTAACAATCCCAGTCACAGTCAGGTTTCTGTTCATGGCTCAAACTCCCAGAGCAGGTTCATTGTGTACTTTAGGGGCAAAACCAACTCACACCTTTTATGATCCAGGCAGAACATCTGTGATACAAAGGGCTCTTTTGGTCCCCTGTACCTCTTAGATCACAGTGTTATGATCCAAATGTCCCATTATTATTACTGTGGATAATAATGAAGTATTCATAGTAATAATACTGTGAATTATTATTCACAATGTGAATTATCATTATTACTGTGAAGGTGTCTCTTGTCTGATCACCCTACATTTCTGAATATTTGGGTTTAGCTGGCCCTTGCTGAGACCTCAGTTTGTTCAGAGAGCCCAGAACTGAACCTGTCCCTGCTCTTTCCCAGCTGTCAGTGACATGGATCTGTCAGCATTATGTGGCAGTGCTGGGAAGCTGCAGCCTTGCCATGCAAGAGTCTGGCTGGCAATGGGGTGAGAAGAGAGAGGGGTAACCTGAGCAAATGGGATTTCCCACAGAGATTGCCTCCAGATGAGGAACAGCACACCCAGGCCTCCCTTCCCCTGCCCCTCTTATCTCCAGGCAGCTGGCACCTCTTTCCAGTCCTCTGCTCTCCTTGCTGCTTGAGACTGGCTTGGCATAAAAACATAAAAGAGAAGGACAGAAGGGGTCCCTCTGTATTCCATTGTGATCTCACAGCAGTGTGAGTTCAGTTCAGTAGAATAACTCTTGATTCAGGCCATGATTCACCCACTTTCTTGAGCAGACATCCAGTTTTAGGCACATGAATAAGGCAACTACTCATAAGAGGATGACAGCCCTGTAGTGGATTTTTTTATTGGAAGGCACTTTCCATCTTTAGAATGGAGCATAGCTGGGATCATAAATCTGTGCTTAACACTTAAAGATTATTTCCTTATTTTAATACTGATAAAATAAGTTGGGAAAATGAATGCTGTTTTATTTCTCATCAGTGACAAGAAATATTCTATTACCCCTCTTAGCAGGGACTTCTGCTGAAATTCCTGCCTGGCAGGGTGGGCAGGCCCTGGCACAGGTGCCCAGAGCAGCTGGGGCTGCCCCTGGATCCCTGGCAGTGCCCAAGGCCAGCTTGGACATTGGGGCTGGGAGCAGCCTGGGACAGTGGCAGGTGTCCCTGCCATGGCTGGGGTGGCACTGGATAGGATTTAACGTCCCTCCCAACCCAAACCACTCTGGGATTTTGTGATTGATTTTTATGCTGCATGTGGTGTCCTACAATATCTACTCTTTGGAATCCTAAGGTATGTGTCACAGCAAAGTTATTAATAGGAGCAAATTGCTTCTATTTTCAGATATGGAATGGAAGTGATCAATAAGTGGGCAGTAAATTTTATTTTAGACTCTGAAACAAAACAAAACAACATCGCTGGAAAGCTTTTCATGCTATTTCAATCTTCTGGTTTGCTTGGAAATAATTTTTAAAAATCAAAATACATTAATGGAGTAAGATGCAAATAATATGTTAAAATGTTGTTAGAATACATATAGTTACCCTTATGAAATAATAAAAAAACTAGCAATATACAGCACCTAAACAATAAATAGGGAGCATTTCTGCTTGCTACCCTGGTAGTATCTTACTGTGCCCACACCTAGTGGTAATTGCTAGTCTAGTGCTCGTTAAATTTACTCTTGGACCCTTCAGTCAAAAGAAAGAGTAAATGAAAGAAACACTGACTTCTTTCTAGAAGGCCTAACTCTAACCTACCATGGTTCTGGATTATTTTTTCATTTATAGCTTCAAAGAAAATGTTTGTTTTTAAGGCTTGGAGTTTTAACTAGAAAAAACAATCACCCTTGAGCAGCCTCAAGCAGAGGTGTCTGCCAGGGAGGCATTTGTGAGGGATCTCAGCTGAGACTGCTCCTTGCACAAGGGTGAGCTCCCCAGTGCCCTTGGTGCTGTGCTGGGACCTTGCTGTGACATTTTTCCATAAATGAGACTGATGATGGTTGTTGGCACCAGCCACACACCTGGAGCCTGACACTAAAATAGCCCCCTGAAGGGAAAGAGATTTCAGGGTGAAATAAAGGCTCGTTTATACCAGAAAATTGGAAGTAGCAGTTTGACCAGAACTGAACATCAAAGAAGAATATTTATTGTAAATCCTATTTATTAAAATTAAGTGAATGATTATAGAGTAGTGTGGAAATGCTTATGTTTACTGAAAGTGAATGGTAAAACAATAATATGTGGAAAAATTACTTTTAAAGCCTTCTGCGCCTACTCTCTGGCTCAGTGTCAGAAAACTGGCTTAATTGCATCCCTGGTATAAACTAAATTAAAATAATTGTATAAATTTAATTGACCATCCCCATGATATAATGCCACAAAATCCAACAGTGGATGAATGCTTTTAATTTCTCCTGTTTTCATGTAAATATTGGGCATTATTTTAATCTGTCAGTGTTATCCTGATGTCTTTCAAATAAATTATTCTGAGATAAAAATATCGGTTTGCACAACAAGAAGAGCAAGAGATCAGTGGATGTCCTGCTCAGTCATTGGAGCAGCAATTCTGCAAATACACATGCACAAATTACTTTGAATCTTATTCAAGCAGCATCAAGCACAAGGCCAAAAGTCTCCAAATCAGGCAAGGAGCAATAATAAAATTACCTTTAGTAAAGCTGCTCATCAGTTTCAGTTCAGATTCATTCTTTGACACACACCAGCCTGTGCAGGAGAGCTCTCAGCAGTGACAGCTGTGATGGAAAGTTTTGGGACTCTGCTGTGGATCTCTGACATGTTGTTCACAAGTAAGGGTGACACCTCTCAGGTGAGGAGCATCCAGGTGGTATTTCAGCCCTACTTTTAGTTCTGTGCCTTGAGCTGAGTCAGCCAGGGTGTGGGGAGCAGGACATGCTCCTGCTGCCAAAGAGGTTGGGGAGAGAGAGCTGGGGCAGGTCAGCTCCTCAAAAACTCAGCAGATGTTTAATTTCTTAAATTAAAACTGTTCCTCTGAACTCAACAATGCTCTTCTGCAGCAGACAGTGTGGTGGAAGCATTTGCCTTTGCAGAACTCTGACCTCTGCTCTATTTTTAATCAAATTGAATGCAAGACCTGTCCACAGTTTTGTTGTTGTTAATTACCTCCCAGACATGGAAACATACTTTTGCTTTTAGTCATTCAAATATTTGAGATGTTGGAAACAAAAATAATCAGGAAACCCTTACTGGGTTCATTTTCTTAATTTCTCTGTCTGAATGCATCCATCTGTCAAAACATTCCTGTGCAAAATACGTAACATGGGGTACAGGTTTCAATTTCTTTCTGAGCATAGTTTCCCATTTTGTTCAAAATACCCCTGAAAATAGAAGTATTTTTCCCATTTGTGCTTTTTCAAGGTACTGCATCTTTGCTGAGAGAAAATACAGCTGCAGTCAGGTCTGAGGGAAATCTCAGTGTCTTCACCAGGGTGCTGTTTGACACCTTCTATTTGCCAGCTCAGCAGGAAACCACTGTCCTCCCACTCAGTTCTTGGGGACATTCAGGTTTTTTCTTATTCCCAGCCTCAGGACAGCCCCCCAAAGTATTCTCTGTTTGCATTAGAGAACCGGAGGAATCTCATCAGGCAATGATTCTGGAAGCTAAGGCAGCTGGATCCAGAACCATCTACTCTCCAAGATGCCCTTGCAATGGGCCTGAATTGTGAAAGAAAACGGAAAAAATGTAACATTCACCTTTAAGGCTCAGAATGCAGCTCATTAGTGGAGGAATTGTTTGGCTTTGGTTTTGATCAGTATGGAGAACCCTCTTTGCTTGCTCACGTCATTGCCCCAATGTGGTTGTGTGTCCCAGAAATCACCCTGCAATTATTTTCCTGTCAAAAGGCAAATGTGCCACTCATTTTAACGAGATGATGAAGACCCTCTTGCAATACCAAGTTCTATTTTTGTTTTTCCCATAGTGTAGCAATAACACAATTCTAAACTGACAGCCTTTGAAGTATTCACTCAGTTCTACATAGCAATGTACTCTGCTGGCAGGATGCAAGCACCGCTGCTTCCCAAAGCAGGGCTGGAGCTGCTGATTCCAGAAAAGAGCAGGATCTGTCCTGTGATCCTAATAACATCATCTGCATAAACAGTACTGAGGTGAATAAGGAATTACAGAACTGTATGCTCATTTAACAGAGGTGCTGTGCCCTCTGCCATCCAGGTAGGGACAGGAGTAGTGGGAATTTCCCACTGTTCATCTTTGTGGGAATGACAAAAAACATTAAAATGCAATCAATGTTTTTGTCCATTATTCACCAAGTGACCTTAATAAGCATTTCCAATGTCATGCAAAATGTTTCGGAGATCTGAATGGTTTGGGCAGTTTGCTCACAGAAATACAGCACAATTCAAGGAAGAGTGCAGAAAAATGCTTAAACTGCATGTCTTAGGTTAACCAACCTCATTGAGGATTTATTTCCTGAAATGGATGGATTTTGCTGGATTATGTTAGTACCAGGTGGAGTTTTAATTAAACCTCTATCCTGCTGCTTGTAAACAAAGCTTTACAATCAGTGAATTAAAAATAGCTTTCTTGGGGGAAACAGGGAGGGGAGAATAGGAAGGACAGAAGTAATGCTCTGCGATGCAGGACGTTTCCCACCATGGCATGGAACACCAAACTCCTCCTTGAGCACTTTGGAGACTTTTCACTTGGTCTTCTCCAGGCACAGCTCCTTGTTGAAGTCAGCAATCCTTGTGCTGCTTCTTGAGGCAGCTCAGAAGCCAGGAATTAGTGTAAGTGATGCTTTCATTTCTCCTCAGGCTGTCCTTCCTTTTTCTGCCCCAGCTCGAGAAGCCTTGGATTTGGCTGTGGAGTTTGGGCAGGGAGCAGTTGGCAGCAAAGCACCTGGACCTGCTGCAGGATTCCTGTGCTGTTTATCCACTCCCTCCTCTGCTGCAGCTCCAGCTCGGAGCTGGTTTGCACCACAAACCCCCCAGATCTGTCTTGGAATGGAAAATGAAGCTGCACACAGAGTTCATGTCAGTGCTGTCCTTTTTGCTCTTTTGTGTGTCTCTACTGGATGCCAGCACAGGGTCAGTCTGGCTGTGAGACCCAAATTTAAAATCCTGGAAAACTCAATGTAAAATTAAATGTGATTTTACAGAAATACTTCATTTTTGATACTTGCCGCCAACTTACCTCACTCAGCACAAAATTGAAAATGTAGAGTGTTTGAATGCTTAAAAGCTCTTAAATGAAAACAAAGCTACAAAATACTGACATATTTTTTGTACTGACTATACAGCTATTAATGAGAGTACTAAAAGTCTTTGTCCAGCCAAGGACGACCTGAAGTTACAACCCAAAATACTAATTTGCCTTTACAATATTCACAACTCCCAAAATCCTGTCAAAATTTGCCTGTGGTTTGTTCCTTTGGACTTGACATCTGCTCTACATCAGACTCCTCAGATGAATACTGTATTAGCAGTAGTCATTCAAAAAGCAGAAAAGCAGGAAAAACACTCTACTGGAGGGCTCACTGCAAAGTCTGGAGATGTCCTCACTCACACTGGAGGGGGGATAGGTGAGAGCAGGGTGGCTTTAAAGGGGTTGCAATCCAAGCCAGCAAAAAAAGACAAAGTCAACCAATTCACAATTTCTGTGGTTAAAATGCAACGCTCCTTAATCCATCTTACCCTTGAAGGGCACAACGTTACTTTGGGTATGAAATAATAAAGATTTGTTTGTTAATTATTTACTCTGTAATTAAAAATGAATCAATTACTAGCCAAGCCAAGATCTGCAAAATTTAAACATGGATTTAATTTACTACTAATTTTCTGAAGGCTCTTCATTAAAAAGCTCTTAACACCTTCTTGGTTTTGACTATGTTTTTCTAGTACAATCTACTGTTTTCTAGAACCCCTGAAACCTTTCTAAACAGAGTTGGACATTCTGCTAATGAAATCCCTGGGAGGGCAGGAGGTGCAGTGGTGTTTGTTTGCAGCTTAAGTCTTTGTGCTTGAGGATTTGGCTGTTCAGGAGTTTTGTTCTGGTACTTGGCCAGCTCAGCCTTTGGATCAATGTTGTGGGGAATGCAGGGATCCTGCTCTGCAGAGTCTTGAAAACCTAACACTAAATGTGAGACAGATGTGCAGGAGGCATCATTTGCTCACTCATTGCTGTCAGCTGCCTTATTTTCGTGCTTATTTATTTCTGTGCTATAACTTAGACCTCTATTGTGTTGGTTTTTTAATTACTACCAAAGAAGAAAAAAAAGTAGGAAAAACAGTTCAGCACCAATGATCACATGTAGATGCATTTGTTCTGTATTTATCATATATGTAAGTTGAAGGTCTTAATTTGCACAAGTGAAAGCTGGTTATTGGCAATGACAGAAATGTAGATTGGAACAGCTTGGTCTTGCCTGGTCTTTCCATTTTCTCTGCTTCTGTGCAGTTTACTGCAGACTTAGATCTGCTGCAGAGTATCAAGAAAACCATAGAAAATATTTATTATTGGTGAAGACTAATCATTCTATGTTTTCTATGACACAGATTGATTTTTTTTACTTTAATGGGCCACCAAAATGCTGTAGACTGTGAGTTATGAACTCTGCACAGAAATGTTGATTTGTTGAATAAAATGTTTTTATTAGTGCCTTTCAAAATCATGCAAACCTTGCAATTGCTCATATGTTTCACCTTACTTCTTTTCCCTGAGATTTCACGTGTTAGACCTCTAAGAAGTTTTTCTGTATGAGACTGGGCAGGAAGGATAGAGATCCAAGAATTCATGTGTAGTGAGAGGGCAGAAGAGCACACACAACATTATCCAATAGCCAAAACTATTTCCATTGAAAAAATGGCTAGAGGGTAAAAAAGAGAGGTGGTTATTGGATTCCATAGGTTTTTCTTTCTTTTCTCCATACACAGATTAGCTGAAAATCTTGCATTCCCTTTGCCTTGCAAATGCAACCACAGCCCTGACATTCAAGAGGAGAGTAATTTAATTTACTATGCCATCTTAATCAGGGACTTAAGTACAGCAAAATCTGACATTTTTTCCCAGACTAATGTGTAAAGCAGTGAGCTGGGGGTCCAGGTTCAGGCTACAGCTGGTGATTCCAGGCAGTTGTGCAGCAGCTCAGCAGTGCAAGGGTGATGGTGTTACCATGGGGGCTGCAGAGATAAAGCTGCAGCTGACATGAGAACCATGTGACAAAGGTGCCCCACAGCTGAGATATCCAAAGCTGAAAAACCCTGTGAGAAAGTTCTTCAGCACCTGGCTGATACCCACAGCTCCATTTTTGCTTTCATTGAGGGACAGGGGTGGGTTCTCCCCTCTGTACTGCAGGGGCAGGCCTGGAAGGAAATGCATTTAAAGGGTTTAAAGTTCCCTCTGCATGTGAGCCCAGTGAGGCATCCCTGACCTGCAGGAGGAACGAGGAGGGCAGGACCTCCTGCAGCTCCCAGGCAGTGCCAGGTGCCCTCAGCTGTGCCCCAGCACCTGCAATGAGCTCCCTGAGTCCCTGCTATCAGAAATGCAGTTTGCTCTTGTGGAGAATCCAAATCCCAGCCCTGCTGCTGATTTTGTGACGTGTCCTGCAAGCTCTGCAGCGAGCCAAGGGATTTGAACCGAGGCAGGCATTTTTGCCATGGGTGGAATGCTCTTTCCAGCCTTTCTGTGAGTGAGGGAGCCCAGCCCTGCACCCAGAGGTGCTGAACTCCTGGCCACTGCCAGCTGCATTTGCAGGGCTCTGTTTCCCACCTGCAGCTCCTGGAGGCTCTTTGTTACACACAAGTGTCATGGGTTGCAGTGCAAAATGGAATCAAAGGTGTGTTATTCTATCACCATCTGTTGGAACTGGAATGAGGGCAGGTGATGCAATCTTGTGTTGATAAACCCGCTGATAAGAAACCAGCAAGAGCAGTTTCCTTCTCTCTCCCACAACCCATCCTCCCTCCAGGGAGGGGTTTTCTGCTGATGGGCCATTGAGACCACTGATAAATTTACATCATCCCATTGGAAAATGCTCCATCCAGGGGAAGGAACTAATGGGCCATCGAGTCCACTGATAAACTTACATCATCCCATTGGAAAATGCTCCATCCAAGGGGAGAAGCTGATGGGCCATTGAGTCCACTGATAAGCTTATCATCCCATTGGAAAATGCTCCATCCAGGGGGGAGGAGCCAAGCCCCTCTACCTGGATAAAAACCAGAGAATTGGGGCACCAAGGTGCCTTTCTTCACTGGACTCTCAGAGGAAGACCAGGCTCATCTAGTACCACTGGACCTTCCAGAAGGACTGCAGTCACCATTCTAACTCGGCTGCTACCAGCACCCTGACCAAGCAGGGTGTCAGGCTGTATTCTGACTTTGTCAGTGGCTTTCTTTCTTTTATTCCCTATTTTTTCCCTTTTCCTAATAAATTGTATTTCTGACTTAGAGTATCTCACTGGTTTTGCTCTCAAACCAGTACAACAAGACATTACAATAATCCAATTCAGACATGACAAAAATTGCTGTCCCTCTGCCAAGGCATCTCCTGAACTGAAAACTGTAATTCCCAAAGAAAGGGCCTCTGGTGGGACTGCAAGCTTAACAGTACCATAATTATTTATGCTAATAAAGTGAGGCTGATGGAAAGTGGGACTTCCTGCCAGGAACAAGCTGAGGAGATTTTACTGGGTCTTACTGAACTGTTCTGAGCAGGAGCACTTGTGGCCCAAATCCTTTCCTTTCTCCAACCCTGTCTAAGAACTTAGTGAGGCTTTTTAGGAGGGTGGGAAAACTAATATTTTCAAATATATTCCATTTATCTCTGTCTCTGAGCACTAAATTTTAATTCAGGTTAAAATTTTCTTCATTTTGTGTGATAAATATGGGTATTATTAGAAAAAAAAATCTGTAGGCTCCTAATTGGTTTCCAATGATTCATTCAGCAGCATATTTATTAATACGAAAAAGGGGAGGGGGAGAAGTCAGCAAGAGAAAGGAAAGCCTCCAAGACATACAGCTGCCATTTTAACCAGTGGCCAGAGCACTTCTGTGGTATTTAACTGATACTATTTTGTTGGTGAAGTAAATTTTTTAGCCTGCTTCCCACCTTCTAGTGTTGAAATAATTTTTAAGTACATTTAAGTACCTTTTTAAGTTAAACAATGTTGTTCCTTCTTAAATTCTGAACGGTGGCTACAGAGATATTGTTTGCAGAATGTGACTGGGATTTGTTCTCTCTTTTATCTTCAACTTCTCTGTTCAACATCCATGGCATATAGCACAAGGACAGTGGATGTAATTTACTGTTTCAACTTTCAGAGATTTGTATCTTCAGTAGTATTGGTGTTCAGGTGTTCCTTTGTGCAAAGAGGGAATCAAGGTGTCCACTACAATGCCAGGGGTTTTGTGGTAAATTATGAGTTAAAGGAACCTTCTGGAATGCAGATGTAGATGCAGAGGCATCACTTTTGATTGCAACTGCAGATTCATTCAGGTCTCTGTGATGTACTTGAAATTAAATCTGTATTGTCTTTCAGTAAAAGTAAGAGCACTGAAGTAAATTTCAGCATGATATAAGTATTAACTTGCTTTTTTTAGACCACATCTTGCCAGTTGTCTGTCATACGCTGCATTCTTAATCACTGTCAACTCATTTTACATTTTCCTTCTCAGTGAGGAATGGTGATGTTATGCAATGTTACTATGTAGATCATGCTCTGGGTTTTCTACTCCTATTTTGAGAAAATGCTTCTGAGTAAAACTTCATTTTTGGTGATGCCAAGTCTTCCCCAGCAGATAACATTTCATCCATATTTATGTGACACGATTTTATGCTTCGTGGCTTTGGCAGGTGGGAGAATGGTATTTTTCATATGGTGAAGAATGTACAGAGTCTAGTTTAGCACAGCAAGAACAGAGGGTTTGATTTGTTTTCCTAACGTGTGTCACATATAAAAGGCAATGTCCTTGCACTGTGGTTGTTAATAAGTGGCTGCTCCAAATGGATTTGTGCCAACACAAAATCCACCACCACAATTAGCAGTAGTGGGAACTTCAGCTGGCACCAGTAGAGAAAGCAGTAAAGATTAAATGACTGTGTGAAGTGTCTCTCCAAATTAAAACTGATGTGCATTGGCAGAAAAAAAGAAATCTCACGTGTTATACCTTATACTCTGTTCTACTTGGGTAGTAATTAGAGAAAATGTTGCTGTCTGGGACTCACTTCTTTTCATATGACAGATTCACCCCATTAATGACAAGAATCTGAGTAACCACAGAGTAAATCATCTCAGATTACAAAATCTTATAGATAACTTTCAAATGTTTGAGGATACATATAACCTTTTGGAGAAAGTTGATTTTTAGAGACATTTGTCAGCCTGTTACTGATTTTTATCTTGTGCTGCATATATACTTTCAAAAAGACTGCTTGGAAATGCCACTAAATTACATCCAATGTTTTTATTTTCTCAGAAGAACACCTTCCAGGAGCTTCAAAATCTCTGCAAAATGATACTTATGATAATACTTCTGCAGCATAGATTATGATCTTGGTCTAGAGCAGATTATTGTCAGAGCTGTAATAACAACAAACCTTCCCCTCCTCAAGAGCCATGGCTGAATTATATCAATACCTGTACAAACAAGTGAATGAAAAAGATTAGTACAATGAGGATTTGAATAAGTATTTATTGTACAATATGATAGTAAAACATTCTAGATTAGTCCATGTTTCTTTAGAGTGACTCACAGTTTATTGTCTCACAGTGTCCTATATGACATACTTCCAAAATACAAATTCTTTTCTGCAGTTTAAAAGAGCCACTAGGAACATGCTAAAGCTCTTCAGAAATATCATATGCTTAAGAATTGCCCCAAACTGACCTTTGAGCTCATGAACACTAAAACCCATCTGATTTATATGTCAGTGTGCAAAAATCACAGCTGGTAACCACAACCTTGAAGAGGTTTTGCAGTTGCAGTGGTGCAACACATCATTGTCACTTTGTGAAATGCCCAGTCTTACACTCCAGGTGTGCATCCCATTCCTGGTACTTATTATGGACAGGATTTCATCCCATAAATCAAACAGACAGGTCAGTCCTTTCCTGGCCACTGTGAAAGCAAAGGACAACCAGAAGCTCGAGGTTTTGCCAACAGGGAACCCCATGTAGTTCTGTCATTGACCTTGGCACATACCTGAATAGGGATGTGCCAAATTTGGACACTCTTGCTGCAGAATTCTCAGGATTAGAGCAATTGCTTTGGTGTCGACATTAAAAGCTTCCGTGTGCAGAGATGCCTGGTGCCATATTCTGACAGTGGCCAGATGTCCCAGAATGGATAATAATAGATATATAAAAGGTAATGATAGATATGTAACAGAAAATAACTTGCCAGGAAACAAGGCTAGTGGAAAAATAAAGCCAAATCAAATTAAAGTGTCTGCTCAGGTAAATGTGAGCTTTGACTGCAGGACAGAATATTCACTTTAGACCACTCAGAACACAAAGGTACCTACCACTTCTTTTCACAAGAAATGTGACTTGTTAGCAGCAACATGAACTAAACTGGGCATGTACCCAGCCAGGCCCACCAGCACAACAGCAGGAAATGTTAATTTGCTAATTCTTGCATTCCCCATGTGAATTCCTGCTCTGTTCCCTGAGGAGGGCCCGAGCACTGGCATAACTCCACAGAGAGCTGTTTGCCCAAGCTCTGGAAGCTCAGTGCAAGGTGTGAGACCTGAGGAAGCTTCCCACAGCCTTGGAAAAGCTCAGCCCCTCTAAAGCCATGGACAAACCGGGCTCCCAGGCAGCTGGAACAATCTCTAATGAACTGAACTCAGGCAGGGACAGTGGAAAGAGGCAGAGGAATGTGTATTTTATGGGTTTTGAGAACACAGTTTATGGATTATTTTTAAGAGAATGTACCCTATGAAGAGGAATTTATAAAGAAAACACCGTAAATCTCAGTTCTTGCACTGCAGCATATTTGGTTTTAACCTCATTAATAGCAAATAGGGGAAAATAATGGGAAAACACCGATTATTACACACTAAATTGCCACAAAAACAGCACTGAAGGCCACTGTACACAACTGAATCCTACAGCTCCTTCAAACACCCTTGCCAGCCTGCTTTGAACTTCTTGGAACTACTGGAAGCTATCTACAGGAGTGGGATTATATTGGACAATTATACTGCTGCCAGAAAGGAAAAAATCAACCTCCTGCATTTGCTTATTAGCTGTAACACAAGACCTTCAAGCCAGGAGAGGACTTCAAACATTACAGGGCTCAATTTATCAATATAAACACAACATATCAATCTCACTAAAGGCAATATATAAAGCCCTGCTCCTGCCAGAGCTGATAAGAACCAGGTTGAGGATGAACAATAATAGGAAGGGCCAGGGGCTCCCTTGCCAAGAAGAGCTGTTGAAGTAGTGTGTTCATGAAAGCAGAGTTTACTTCTTAAAGAAACTGTCTATTAAAGGACTGAGGATTTTCCTGATTCATCTTGTTCCAGATCTTTATCACATGTAAATCTTCAGTCTGTGTATAACATTTTGTACATTGGAAAAAAGGTCAGTATAAAAATACTGCTCTCTCATTCTTTATCCACACTATGAGAAAAGCATGGTTTATTATAACAGGAAATAATATTTTATTATAAAATCTGCATGTAAACAAGTAACCAATTAATTGAATAACAGTTAATGGAAGTGCAAATTAACTTCATAAAATGATATCTGTTTTGTATTTAAATATATATATAATTTGTTTTCTCCCATTCTACTGTGGTTCCACTCCCCCCTCCCCACATTTAAGTTTAAAAAGATTTATCATTGCTTGCTTTATACTAAAAAGAGTGTACGAGCCTGCGTACAAATTTAAGTTTTGCTCTGCAAATGAGACAAGTCTATGGTGATAGTTATCCTTTCTTATCTTTGCATCTCTGGTATCCACAAGACAAGAAGATATAGAACATATGTACACAGTGGGCATGTCAAGCCTCATATTTCAAGTTAGTTCATTTACTTGCACACACTGAAACTTAAACCATTTATCAATGGAGCACTGCAGTGTAACTTCCAGACTTGCTTGAGCACCTTAAGGCATTAACAAGAGTCTCAATGGAAAAGTCACAGCTGTTATCACCACGAGGATCATCTACACACTTCTCTGGGCAGTCAGCTGCTTGTTCATCCTGCGTGCCACACCTGCCCCTGCTGAAAGCTCCTATAGCACAGACAAGTCGTGGCACGACTTTGATTTTGCTTTGAAAGCCATCTTCTTATTGTTCTTTGCCACAATCCTGCCGAGGAATCGCTTGGCCTTTTTACTGATGCTCTCCCTCCTCTTGGTGTTGGCCATCCTGCGCGCGTTGTCCTCCTTGCTGTCCTTGCGCAGCCGGATCTGCCGCACGATGCCCTCGAACAGATCCTTCACGTTGTGGTGCAGGGCAGCTGAGGTCTCGATGAACTTGCAGTCAAACACGACAGCACAGGCCCGACCCTCTGCATGGAAAGACAAAAAGGAAGATGAGCGGGGCCAGACGTTTTCTCTTCACATACACTGATAGAAAAGCACAACAAAAATTGGCTCTAAGTAAGGGAAGTGCTTTCAGTGCCATGAAAGAGCTTCACTGAAAAACAGGAAAACCCAAATTTTCTCTCATGGTTTTGCCCCCTCACTCTTCTTGGTTTTTTTGTGCTATGGTCAGAAATCTCATTTGATCAATGGAACTGATTACATGCCAGCAGTAGTCCTTCAGCCAGACTGCCCCTGTACTGTTTAAGAGCTAAAGCTGATTTAGGAGAGGGCCTGGGAAGCATGCTTGCAGTTTGACATGGAACAGTGTGAGTGCCCTTGCATTAAACTGACTTTTGGTAAAGACCCACTACAGTGAGGTGAAAAAAGAAATGGGGCTTATTCTGGAAGCTGTTGAGCAATCCTGCACCTCTGCCTTGCTGTAACAAGTTTTCCACTCCAATAGAAGTGGAGCTGATATAGGCCATAAGGTCAAGTCATTGAACACATCAGTAGAGGTCACAAAGTTGTGCACCACTGAACCTGACCAGGGCTGAATTTAAAATACAAGATCTTTAGTGTTCTGGACATAAGCACTTAACCCAGGAACATTCCTGCAGCACAAATTTCCACAGTCAGCTGAAGTAAATCATGTCAGAGTTATAAACCTGAGGAAAGTACAGATGTCAGAACTAGGATAGGTCAACCATGCCCTGCCTGAGACTGAAAAAATAATCTCCTGATGAACTCCAGTCAATTAAATTCCCTGTGCAGGAATTTAAGACTGGGAGCATGGGAAATCAGATAAGGAGAGATGGTTCATCATCAAGGTACCAATATTTCAGAGTATTCTTTCCAGTGGAAAACAAAAAAACAGACCCCAAAAAACAAGACCAGGCCAGAGAAAAAGCCTCAGAAAATGTTTAAATAAGCAGAATCAATACTGTGGTGTTGGTATTGGCTCCTGTGCTCTAGGTACCCAAATGCTAACTGGAACTGGCTGAGAGGATTCTCAGAGATCACAGCTGAGAAGACACACAAAAAGACATTTGAGTTGTGAGCATTTGGTCCCACCAGCTCAGCTCAAATGTGAAGGAATCATCTCCAGCAGAAAGGGCTGCACAGGATCCTCTTTCCTGAGGCTGCCTGGGCTCTGTGACCTGGCACTATGTCCCTTAAAGAGCACAGCTCACACTGTCACACTCCGAGCCTGGCAAGCGCTGCTCCACACATACCATACAATTAAAGCCTGGCTTTCATAGTCCTGTGCTAAAGCTGCAGCTCTGATGCATTTTCCTCTCACAGTGCAGCTCAGAGCTCTGCACAGCCATGCATCTTCCCCCACAGCCATCTCCAGTATTTTCTCTGGTACCAAGCCCTTCAGCACAAACCAGCTGGCTCCACTTCCTCAGTGATCCTCAAACCACACATTTTTCTTCATCAAACCCAGACTGTTCCTATTGGCCATGATCCTGCATAGCCTTTGCTACTATTTTAGACAGCACTTGTAAAATTCAGTGTTTCTTACCATCAACTGAGACCTCCCGGGACCTGACCAGGTCACTTTTATTTCCCACAAGGATAATAGGAATGTCCTCTGTCTGCCTTGCTCTTCTCAGCTGGATTCTTAGCTCAGAAGCCTTTTCAAAACTAACTTTGTCTGTCACTGAGTATACAATAATATAGGCATCTCCCATCTTCATGCACTGGTTCTGGAGCCATTGGCTGTCATCCTGAAACAACAGACAAGAAATAGATTTATTGTGCTGAAAAATCTATTCAACACTGCGTGATGATTTATTACTCTAAGCACCTTAAAGATTATTTTCAGTAAAAGCAAGCCAATCTCCCCAAAATGTCAAAGATGTTATTTAAAATACAAAGCAAAAGAAATTTCTCTTGTTTCCAGAAATAATATCAAGTCTGCACTGATTAGATTGACAATCTCTAATTTTATGGTAATTCTCTGCACTGCTCATGTAAGATACTGATTAGTCAAAGCATTAAGAGAATGCTCAGCTCAGTTCAGGGTTTTAAACTGCCTGCCTAGCTACAAGAAATTAATTGCAGAGAGAAAAAAGGCAGTATGAATTCTAATTTTTTAATGTCACTTATCTGATTGAACAAATAGGAACAGTTGTTCCATTTCTACTTTTTTTTTTTTAAGAGAACTACAGACCAAACCATAAAGCAAAAGCATAGGGAAAGAGTTGTAGGTACCTGCTCCCATATATCAAACACCACAAGAGACGCTTCTTCTCCATCTACTACAATTGACCTGTCGTATGTATTTCCTACGGAAAATTAAAAACAAAAAAAAAGTTCAGCAAAATAAGTAATTCTCCTCCATCCCTGCCGGTGGCCTGGGAGGGGATGTCCGTAGGGGAGGCTCCGAGCCCGCTGTGCCCTCACCGGCCTCCTCCGCGTCCGCGCAGTCCTCCACGCCGCCGAAGATGCGCGCCAGGCTGGTCTTGCCGACGCCGTGCTCGCCCAGCAGGATCACCTTGTAGAGGCTGCTGTCGGAGTCGCTGCCCGAGGAGATGACGGAGTCGGAGGAGTCGGAGGCCCAGCTCTGGCGGTGCGCGCCGCCGGGGCTGTACGAGGTGCAGCGCACCAAGCCCGACAGCTCGCCGGGCGGCAGCGGCCGCAGGTCGCGCTCGTCCACGGGCATGCTGCGGCGGTGCAGGTGCTGCTGCGCCGCGAACGGCGTGCTGCCGCGCCGCTTGTCACCGCGGTTCAGGGTCATCGGGCTGCGGGCAGGGCACGGCTGTCAGTCCGGGCTGCGGGCACAGCGGCGCCGTCAGCACCCGCTGCCCCTCACAGCCCCAGCCCCGCACAGCCACAGCCACAGCCTCGCACAACCACAGCTACAGCCCCGCACAGCCACAGCCCCGCACAACCACAGCCCCGCACAACCACAGCCACAGCCCCGCACAGCCACAGCCACAGCCCCGCACGGCCACAGGCACAGGCACGGCCCCAGCCCCGCATGGCCCCAGCCTCAGCC
>VWYI01047358.1:161013-179653 GCA_013399455.1 Anthoscopus minutus
GGCGCGGCTCGGCCGGCAGCGAGCGCCGGGGGAGGCGAGGGCTGGCCCCGGAGCGCGGCTGTGCAAACTGCGGGGCTGCCGGGCTCGGCCCCGCCGCCTGGCGCTGCCCTCTCGATGCCCCCGCTGCCAGCGCTCCCCTCCCGCTGCCCCCGGTGCAATGCCCGCAGCATTTGCCGTGTGTGTCGCCTCGTGTGTGTGAGAGCGCATGGAGCGCCCGGGGGTTTCCCTCGGCTCTGTCACGCCGCGGGCTTTGGGGCGTATTCCTGGCGTGTACAGGAGTGTTAGGGTAAATATCTGCGCTCTCTGCATCCCCTGTGCTGGCATTGCCCCGCGCTCTGGGAGCAGCACACACGGGCGTGCCACTGCCCCGCACTCGGGGCGAGCGGTTTCAGAGGCCAACATCAAAGGTAAAGGTCAAATTCTCCTCTCGCTTCCACCTGAGCAGCAAAGCGAGTCAGTGAAAGTCTTATCTCATGAGTGGCACAGTCATGTGCATGTGATCGGGCGAAGAAAGGACTCAGCAGATAACTATAGTTGTCTCCTGCATGGCTCACCCAGCGCCCTGTATACAGTTTGTTGTTTACCTAGCAACCAAATCATGTCAGACATTGTATGGCCAAAATAGCCCTGGCCCCTGCTCCCGAAAGATTACAGCCCGAGCAGAGCGGGAAAATCCCTGTGACTCGGGACGGGGACAGTTGCCATCAAATTCGTGTCAGTTTTAGGGTTTCCAAATCAGGAGCAGAAACCAGGTTAAAGAAGACAAGAGGTAGGGAGGTGAAAGAAATGTAGTTAGAGATGTAGGGAATGAAGTAAAGGAAAGAAAATTCTGTGGGACTGGGCTAAATGGATGAATATTATTTTATTTTCAGGAGCCAATTATAATTCTCCACGCTTTTGGGGTGGTTTTGGCCGCTTCACGCCAATAAACTGCAGATGGGAGTGTTAATGTGCTAGGTAAAGATCACAAAGTGCTTGCAGCAAGTTGTCCCTGCTTGTCTCACAAAACACCAACCAAAATAGCCTTGTCAGTTTAAATAGTCAGAGTTTGGAGGCAAAACATGCATGCTTCAGCTAACTGAACTGAGTTAGAAACCTCTGGCTAGCATTTGGAACCATATGTTAAATAAATGTTGGTTAGCCTTAGAGCAACACTGTGGTTACTTCAGCTGGATAAACCGAAATCTGCCAAACTGCCTTGATCATTCTGAATTTATAGACAATTAATTATGTAAATACACTTCTAGCTATAGTTGGTCTTCAGCTGACTTCCTTAAAATTTGGGTTTTTCATTGTCACCTGAAACTATTCTCAGGGAGTTTTTATGTCTTTTGCACCAGACCTTGTTGCCTTTACTGTGTGTCAGGGTCACACTTTAGAAGTTGACATATAGAGTGGGGGTATTTTTATTTT
Organism: Anthoscopus minutus; assembly: GCA_013399455.1. Lineage (NCBI taxonomy): Eukaryota > Metazoa > Chordata > Aves > Passeriformes > Paridae > Anthoscopus > Anthoscopus minutus. The sequence continues at coordinate 162,427 of VWYI01047358.1, forward strand.
TTTTCTGTGGGGAAAAAAAAGAGAAATCTGACAAGCAAAGAGACAGTGCCACTTCTGTGCCACACAGAGCACCGGTGGACTGGAAACACACTAAAAATGGGGATTTCATTGACACAACTTAAAGAAGCTGTATTTTATTCAAAGCCTTTTGCTGATGAGAATTATGGATATTTTAATGATGCAAGTGTGAGATACACCACTTGCTAGCCAAAAACTATCAGGAAAGGCATATGTCAAAGCGATTAATAAAAACTTTGGGAGAAGAGTGTTTCAGCAGGAAAAGGGACTGAAAAGAAAATTATACCCAGTGGAAATGATACAGAACATTCAGGATTCCATGGCGAATACGGAGGTATTTTACCAGCACCCAGGTAGCAGTAATGAATTGACAGTTCCAGAATACCACCATGGTCACAGGATGCTCAGGATCTGGCACTGGGCTCTTTGAGTGTCCTTTACTGGAAAGTGAGGTGGGCTCGGGCTGTGCTCGTTCCTGGAGGGAGGAGCAGCACCGTGCCAGGGCTGTGCCTGCTCCCCTCTGCCTGGGGAGCACAGGGGTCACCAACTGGGTCACCTCCTTTGATCTTAATAGGTTCAGCTGTTTTGTGAAGGTGGAAAGAGTTAGCTGATAATTGACTTGAGCAATATTACATATCTCTTCACATTGCACATAGTTCTGTTTGCTGGTAATTATTGCTGTATTTTTCCTATTTGCTGGTAATTACTGTAATTTTTGTATTTTCATGTATACATTACTGTGGCACCCACTGATTTGAGTGGGGTGCATATGAGTCCACAGGCTTCAAAAGGTGATCTTTTATTTCTTTGAAAGACTTTAGGATCATCTTCTCGCCTGCCTTCCATTTCCACTTCTGCATGGCCGTGCTTCTAACAGATACATGTACTGTAATTTATTTCTATTTAAAAGATATTTTCATGCCTTGCTTTTCTACCCTTTCCCCCCATTGTTCTAGCTTCTACTTTTCTCTAAAAAAAGGGTTACATTTTTTTTCAGTTTAATTTCATCTTTGCATGATTTAAACTTTCCTCATTTCAGATACTTTCCACTTACAGTGCCTTTCTTTGCATTTCACTGTTGTAGTATACCCAGTTTCTTTTTTTTATCGCTTTCCTATTTTGTTCTTTCTTTGTTTCTTTTCCCTCTCACTTTTCCTCAAGCTTTTGAGAAGTGCCAGTGTTCATTTCTAGCTCACTCTCTCAGCCTGAGTACATTTCATCATCTGTAAAATGTAAAATGTGTGGTTTGATCCTGTTTTTCCAGTTATGTGTTCCTGGGGTAACAAAGCCAAAGGAGTTCCTTTATTCTGTATTAGGTGCAGAGGGCATTTCACAGTCTAAATGACAAGCAAAGACTTTGCAGGTGGTGCAGTGATAAACTAAATTAACCAAACTAAACCAAACAGGTAAAACCTAACACTTAACGCCCTCCCCTTTGAATTTTCAGGTTAAAAAGGAAAAATCTGGGTGTTGCATGAACTTCATGTGATTATTCTTCATGAGTGTTTTTTCAAGGTCAAACAGCATATAATAATTAGCATTTATATTTTTTACGTCAAGTTAATATTATTACTGAATTCCAGTTTGTGGGGTTGCTGCTGTCTTACACCAGAACTGTTTCACAACTGATTGGGAATAATAGGAATATTATGAACAGTCCAAAGGCTGGATTAGCAGAAGTGAGGTTTGGGGGTCAGCATCATTCTCAGTGTGGCTCTACACCGAAGGTTTCTCTCCTTGTTGAAAGTTACTTTTCAACTCATCTGCACTGCTCAAGTCTAATTAATCAGCCATTATGTGGGTGAAGTTATTTCTATACCACAAGGGTCTGTTCTTGCCAGGGTATATGAAGCATTACTCCTGCAGAAGCATGAGCCTGGCTACCTCCCAAATACCTGGACTGAGAAAGAAATAGCAGCATTTATTATTACTTTTATTACAGAACCGACACACTCAGGCCACTGGGAGGAGAGACAGAGACAGCAGCATGAAATATGTTGGGATTTTAACCTAAGCGAGAGAGATGGAGGTACAGAGAAATGAAAACATGTTTTTCCTTATCCTACAAAAAGTAGGGTATAGTGCAAATAGGATATCAAGTCTTCCTCACTATCACCCTTAAGAATCACAGATTACTGTGAGCTGAACCTCCCTGGGCTAGCTGGTTCAGAGCTTTTCCCATGGGGCATATTTATATTCCATTGTCCTGCAGTCAATGTATGGGGTAAAAGCAAGGGACTCTTTGAACTGTACAATGGCCAGCAGAGGCAGAGCTCTCAGCCCTGCACAAACTCCTTTGTGGGAAGGTGACAAATGTCACATTCACACTGACCTTGCTTTTGGAGGTTGTTGAGGGAAGGCAACACACCTCTTCAGACAAGGGGCCAAGCTTTCCCTCATAATTACTCTTGGATTTAATGGCAGGTAATATTTTTGATTGAGTAGTGGTAGCCATGAATTGGGACTGAAACAATAATATGAGAAATATGAGCTTTGGAGTCAATAGAAATCAATACAGCTTAGAAAGCTCAGAGTGCCAAGGGGGAAATGCAAGCAGAAACCCAACAAAATCCATTGTTACAGCTACAAAACTAATAAGCTGTTCATGGCTACTGTGCTTCCTCTCAGCTCCAGATCAGAAATTCTAAAGATCACTTCAAAAGAATGCAGAACTGTTTGCATTTTCAGGTAGAGAATGATAAAATAGGCACATTTTAAGTCCATTGCTCATAATGTAAAGCAAAGGCCCGTCTTCCTTAAATTCTTGCAAAGGAGTGCAAAAATAACTTGGGGCAATAATAATTGGAAATGTGGCTCATCTTTCAGCTGCTCTGAATTTCTCACTGCTTTGAGTAAGCTACAAAACTTCCAGTCCCAGATAAGCTGATGACCAGTGGAACCAGGTGAATCACGGCTCTGAAAAAAACGAGTTGCACAAGGGGTAGATCCAGTTTCATTGTGGCCATGGAGTTCCTTCGCTTCTTTTCCACAGACTGCTAGTAAACTGCTAATGTATGTTGGGGTATACTTGGAGAAAGCATTCTATCTTAGTTTAACTTTAAATTCCCACTTTAATTTTAGTTTTTCAGTTGCAAGTTTCCTTCTCACCGGGGCAGTAACTGCTCGTGCTACCCCTATGGAGGCAGAGTTTGGGTGCTGGGATCCCCCCTGGGCTCACAGCACGTACTGGATGTGGTCAGCTGTTTGCCCCTATTACATTTCAAGTCTGGAGTAAAAGCAGAGCATGACCTAAGATATTTCCATAATCGTTTTCTATAATCACCACTAATTCCCCTTTTTCAGAATTAAACCTGTCACAGCCAATGTGTGTGACATACATCATCCCTCCATGACTGGAATGCTAAATATCCTCTTACAATTCCTGCAGGATGTGTTCTCCTTGGTGAGGATTTCACAGCCCCTTCATGAGAAATATTTGGAATTCAGAGACCATGAAAATGTTTCTGAATTTACAGACAGTTGGTTTAGGGAATGGACAGAGCAAGTGGCTGTGTGTCTTACAAAGAATTACGTAGTGCTAAGGAAGCAAACTGAGAATGGAAGATTTATTGTTTACCAGCAATAGCTCTTGGCAAGAGGAATGAGTCTATTTACAATAACAAATTAAAGGAGCCATCCTGGGTCAGACTCAACTTACAGCCAGTTTCCAGCAGCTGTCTGCAGCAGATATCTAAAGAAGAATGGGCAGTAAGAACATAATAAACACAAATAAAACTCCACACACACAACCACCAGAGGGTCTTGGTGTAGGATTTTTCTGGTTTTTAACACACCTAGATTTTCAATACCCTGTCCCACCCCCATTTACTGTATGGTGAAGCAGAAAATAAGGTTTCCCTCATGTCTCCTTCACACATGCAGTGGTTTTACAGCTTTCTGCAGTAGCTTTCTCTTCTGGCTCAGGAATCTGGAGTTCCTCACTCTGTGTGTAAACATGAATCCCTACTTGCCCTTCTCTGTCTTTACAAATACATCTTTTTAGACACTAGGGGACAAAAGGTACAGATTGGAAACATGGATTATTCAAACTATATGTTCCCATAGACTTTCACTGTGGATAATGAGGTTTTCTGCTTTCTTTCTTAATCCCAAGAATTCCTATCATCTGTTTACGCTGTCAGTGGAGCACTGAATAACATTTTTGCAGATCTACTTCTATTTTATTGAGGAGATAAGCATTTGATAGGCAGGAAACTGGGCAGAAAACAGCTTAAAGCCAACCCTGCTAACTCACAGAACTCATTTCTCCATACACCTGCAGGACAGAGTCTTCAAAAGTTGTCTGCTAGCAGCTCTGAAAATCTGGATAGAATTGTCATAATATTCATGGAAACATATTTCATGGAAATGTAGATATTTCCATGAAAATGACAGGTGAAGAAGAAAACGTGGCCCTGGATTGAAAACCTGTAATGGGAGCAGCCCTTTTCCTCAGAGGAAACACCCAAGAGGCTTCCAGCATTCAAAGCCACATGGATGCATTGCTGAGGGAAGGACACAGGACAGAAACACAACTCCAACTGTTTATGGCAATATGAAGTGAAACTTCAGCTGTGCTGCCCTCTTCTGCGTACCAGGTAAGAAAGAAAGGACAAGGAATGTTTAATGTATCTTTTTTTACACAGATGCCTTCAGTTCTGCGTCCAAATGTGCATTTCCAAGGCTGAGAATCACTGCACGTTATGTCAGGCTCCTGGTGGGGGCCAGTGGAGACAGAATTGAACAGAGCTGCCCTTCTGCTTTAGGTGGTGAAGCTTGTTCTTGCCTCCCTCATGGAAAAACTCTATTTTCCTTACATTTCAAGAAATGAAACCTTGAAGCAGGGACAAAAACTCACAGTTGCAGGGGAGACTTAAGAATTTGAATTGGAAAAGATTTGTACTTCTTTATAAGCCAGAGCAGAATTTATGGTGTCTTTTCCTGTGGTGAGTAGAATCACCCATGTAAAGTATGTGGGAATTTGGATGTGAGAAATGTTATCATCTCTTCCAAGAAAAACTCAGAATTTGTCCAGTTGGAATGTGCTGAGTTTGGCAAATTTCATATTTGCATCATAGCAGTAAAAGGAATCTCTGCTTCTTTTGAATGCCACATTTCCTGCTTTGCCTCTGCTGCTACCTAAGACATTCTGGTAAAAACCTTCAAAATTCTAACTGAAGTGTTATACTAGAATGAAAATAAATTTTTTTTCCATTTTAAATTGTCAAATTTCTTTCTGATTCTATTCTTGCAAAATTATGTCATTATTACAACCATATGCTTCATTATTGACCACTCTCAAAAAAATATAAAATGGTCAGTATTTAGGCTCATATTAAATACAGAGAGCAAGCACAAGCCTTGACTGAGGTAAGAGAATGGTATGAAGTGTGTTTCTTATATAAAGGCGCTTATAGGCAGTAAACTTGAAAAATGTTGTCTTGTGAAAGTACATGCAGATCATAATTTGAAAGCCAGCCCTAACTAGATAAATCTGAATCAAAACTCCTGAGCTAAAACTCTGTCAGTCCTAAAGAAAAAACTATAAAATCATGATGTGTATCAAGGACATCCTAAACCCAAACCAGTTACAGTGAAGCAGGTAAGAAATAACTTGATTTTCCTGCTAATCTCCCCAGAGGCAAATCCCCACATTTAGGGAATAGCAGCATCCTGGAGTCTTCAGTGAGGCTCTCACCTCACCTCAGTTCACTCGGGCATCCTGAGCTGCCGATCGCTCTGGGAAAGTGACAGGGAGTTATTGCTCAGCTCTCAATCTCTGCATGTCTCATGCATGAGGAGTTTCCAGTCAGAGGCTTTTTTGACAGGCACATTACAATGTAAACCTTTGGGCTTTAGGCACTTCATTTCCCGAGTCATCAAAGCTACTTACATTCAGTGAAAGACTCGGTGATCATCCTGTTCCCTGGTGCTAATGGAATTCTGGTTGCTTTTCACGGCATTTTTCCATGTCACAGTTTTGGAAATAAGATCAGAATCAGGCCTCAACATTCTTTTCCCTCCTCTACGCTTACTCATAGCAGCAATTAACGTGAACCAGGCAAATGTTTCCTTGGCATCAGATTCTCACATTAAAAACATCAAGTGTGTGTCAGTCAGTCACTGCCTGCTCATGTACCCAGACCATGGGGTGAAAATGGTCTTTATTCAACAAGTAATGTCATAAAAGAATATGACATACACAGTAAATTGCTTTGCTGCAAAACCTTTCTTTCACACTCACCCCTTTCTTTCAAATCTCTACAAGGGTTATAAATTTGCATCACTCCTCTGTTCAAGCACACCAGCTCCACCAGAATCATTCAGATGAATCTACAGCCTTCTAAGGTAACAGCAGCATGTAGCTAGGCAACAAAAAAGAATATATTATTTTTCAGGAAGGAGGATTTTTCTAGATGATCTCATACAGATGCAGTGCTTTTTTGCCATATAAGAAGAAAATGGTTATTGGAAAAGTGGGCCTGTCATCGTGGCACCATCAAGCCATGTTGATGTACAGGCTTCCCTTGATTAGTTGTGACAGAAAATAATAATGCATTCTATACTGTATATATAAATATACTATATACTACATAGTACAAATATACTATAAATATATTTATTTCTCCACAACTACTAGATGCTTGCAAAGTTTTTCTACAAAGACTAAAGCCACAAACGATTTTATCTCTGATTTCATTAACCATCACCCAGATTAAAATGGAATGCTCCAGTAATTACCAAGTCAGCCAAAATAAATTGTATCTCAGTTCAGCTGAAACGGTGTCAGCTTCAAGAAAAATAAAAAGGTTTTATGAATGGAAAAGACATCCTGTTGTAAGAACAGTCCATCATGAACTGTATCGAGGGACAGAGCTGCTGTGGATGGTACACAGAGGTATTTTGCTCGTGAAGTGATTCGGTTAAGTGCAAGTGGAAAAACCAATATGATCCAGCAGGATCATGCCTTGGAGCCCGGGATGAGCGTGATGAGCCCGGCAGAGGGGCCGGCAGAGGTGCCCGGGCAGTGTCCGTGCCCGGGAGGTGTCCGTGCCCGGCGGGAGCCGCTCCCCGCTCCCGGCCGAGAGCGCAGCTCCACCTGCCGGGGACCCCGGCCCGGCGGGACACCCATCNCCCCGCCCCCCGGCCGAGAGCGCAGCTCCCCCTGCCGGGGCCCCCGGCCCGGCCGGACCCCCATCCCCGTCCTCATTCCCGCATATTCCCTGCTCTCCACCTGCCGGGGACCCCGGCCCGGCCGGACACCCATCCCCGTTTCCATTTCCCCATATTCCCTGCTCTCCACCTGCCGGGGACCCCAGCTGCCCGGGGACCCATCCCCGTTTCCATTTCCCCACTGTGGAAAATAGAAAAGGTAGAAAACTCTTAGAAACTGTGTGAAAACAGATCTCAAAATAGAAGAATACAAGAATACAGATGTGCAAGACAGGAAACAATAAGACTGTGTTTCTGAGCTATCTGAAGATAGGCCTTACAAAAAATGGTAAGCAAGATAATAGAAAAATGTAAGTTTAATAATGAAGCTTTATCCATTGTTTTTAAGCTATAACAAGCAGACATAGTTAAAAGCAAATTGTACGTGTAGTTTTAATGATTGGCTCAAGCAAACGCTTGTAAGCTTTTAGCATTACCCTATTGGCTAGAAAGTTTTTAAAAAGACATCGTAACCAAGAGAATATTGGCTGTTACTGTTATGGCACGAGCTTTCAACATCTTTCCTGTCTCACCTCGTACTGATGAGGCTGATGCTGAATAAAAAGCTCGATAAGTGCCTACCTGCAGCCCCGTCCCGTTATTGATAAAATAAAGATCCAACACCCCACATTCCCTGCTCTCCACCTGCCGGACACGAATCCCCGTTCCCTGCTCTCGGCTCGCCGGGTTTTTCTGCCCGTGCCGTCACACCCCGGCCCTGCGAGCGGTGTTTGCCAGGCTGGGCTGGCCCGGCGAGCTGCGGCAAGCGGCAGAAATCCCACCCCGGGCATCCCGGGCTGCGCTGGCTGTGCCAGCCCGGGCTCCGCGCGGGGCTCCTGCGGCGAGCGCTCCTCCTGCTCTCGCCCTGCCTGCAGCTGGCCAGGGCCATTGCCGCAGAGCCTTGGCAGCTCTCCCGCGTTCCCTCTCCTTGGCATCTTGGTTTATTTGTGTACTCCAGAGCCTGCTCTGTGGGCTGGCTTTCGTTCTCTTCCCAGCTGGACCGGCTCGTGTCCCGTCCATGCCGCCGAGGCAGGGATTGCCCGGCGAGCCACGGCAGCCGGGAGAGCAGACACGACTCCTTTGCAGCCAGGGAAAGACTCGAGCAGCTTCCAAGCCCGCAGGGTAAGCAGAATGTCAGAGGAAGGCGCACCGGCTTCATATCGCTCCCAGCAAAATTCCTGCGGTTTTAAGGATTAGAAGAATATGTTGCAAGGGCTAATCTAATACGATGCATTACGTGACGTGTACAGAATTTGCATCTCAGCTACAGTGTTTATTTATTCAGCCATAAAATGCAGAAGAGCAGTTAATTGTGTGCCTTGGTAACTGCACAAGTACTTGTGGGTTTAGAGCTGGTTAAACTCACTAGTGCACTTATTCATTTCTTGCTGTGAGATACAGTTTAGAAAGAGGGTAAAATAGGCTCAAAACTTAAAGACTATAAGAAGGTTTTATTAATAAAACTAAAAGAATAGAAAAAAAGTCAGAATTAAATTTTCAGAATTCTTTCTCTCCCTCGGCTTACCTTTTCTCTTTTTTCAACTGACAACGTAGAAACAAAACCTGGGATTTTAAATGAGTTATTACTTCTACCATAGTCTTTCTTCAGTTCTTATAGGACAAGGAGTTTTTTCTTGCCACTATGGAGACTTTTCCACAAGAACACAGTCTTCTTGTGGCTTTGCATTTTCACAAACAGCAGCTGCCTAGTTTAGAAAATTTCTGTTATTGTGAAATTTTTCTTAATTTTACAGCTTCTTCACAGTTGAGTGAATGGACCATGTCAACTTATGGAGTGTTATTTCTTAAGGATGAGCTGTTTAAAAGGAAAGGTTCTCTTCACTAATTCCTGCAATCATTTTCATTTCCAGGAACAGAGAGAATTGCAGGTTTTTTTCTGAGGCACAGAGTCTTCTTCACTCTCATCTCTGTCTTTCTCTCTGTCCAAGCTTCTCATGGCGTCACTGTTTCTTCAATATCTGCTTTGCTTAATTATGGTTGCCTCTGCTCAGGTGCTACTTCTATGCTAAAAATACAATCCAGAGTATGATGTCAGCTAAAGGTCTTAAGTTTTCAGGATCAGACACAAAATGATAAGTGGAAAGGGGAAGAAATTTTTTAAATAACAGCTCCTGTTTCAGGCTCCTAGTCAATTTTGTCATTAGTAGTAATCATTACTAAGGTAGACTTTGATAGGCTCTTTACATTGACTTACGTTTCAAAAAAAACAGTGCATAAATATGTTGTTATGAAAATAAGTCAGCACAAATCTGAAGAGAAACAATTTATGTGAATAAGTCCTAATTATTTTCTTTCTGCCTAAAAAGCAATAGTTCATTTTTTTTTAAGTTGGCTGCAGTGTTAGTGAAACAATTTTCTGATTTTCAGTAAAACAACTAGTTTTGTTGTATTAAAACTTTTAGGGAAAAAGAATGAGATCTGTTGCTATTAATTGTTTTTCTCTGCCAGCATTTCAGATTGTGTGGATAATTTATTTGTCAGTTTGCAGGGGAAATGAGAAGTATTTTGCTGCTTAGATACCTTCATAATCCTTAGGCAGAGCATGTGCCAGCTCTCCCATTAGCAAAGGGAAGAAATCAAGGTACCAGGGATCCCAGGGTTAAGCAAGCTCCTGACGACCTCCTGAGGTTATTTCAGTCAAAGCTGCATGTGGCACATCTGATGGGAACCCAGATGGAAGTAATTTGGGAAGATTAGGGATAAAAGTGCTTTGATAAACTATCCTCTGCAAGCTACACCAAAATAACCGGGAGGATCAGCTCCAGAAGAGTTTGGCAGCGATGCCTCACCATTCGCTTGGGTCCTGCTCGGCTCAGCAGGGACACAGCTGTGCCCAAACCCTCTGGCCACTGCACTTAGAGCTGGCCAGCAGGCCAGAGCTCTTTGGCAACTTAAAACACGGAGTTTATGGGGACAGTGGTTGTCCTGATCCTCCTGCAGGGTGTGCCCCACCTGCAGCAGCACAGGGCACTCTGGGATGTGTCACAGCCCAGCCAGGAGGGCACAGGGCAGGGCTGGGGCTGTGCCTGGACTGCAGGCTCCACACAGGAACCTCCCTCCAGGCAGGCAGCCTGCAGGGAATGAGGAAAGCAGAGGGCAGGGAGTTGCTCAGTACCAGGTGATGGGAGCTCCTTCTTCCCTGCCATCAGAAGGACAAAGCCTCCAGCAAAGCAGAAGCTGCGTGTGAGGGCAGTGGCAGCACAGGGTGGTGTGGCACACCCCTGCCATTTCTCTCTCTCTTCCCAAAGGCCCCTGGCAGCAGCTGCTCCTCATTCCCAGGTCTTATTTTTTCCACAGATTTAGTGGAAATTAACTTCTGGCCTATTCTCTCCCTCCTGTCCTGCTCTGGAAGCTGGGCTACAGCTCCTATTCAAGCACCTTGCTGTTGGAAGGGTGCAAGTGCTGCATGAGGTACTGCAAGGCAACAAACAGACAGCTGGCAAGAGACCCTGAGCAGTGGTAGAATGAAACTGGGAGAGAAGGGTTTCATCCATCCAAAGAACCAGGATGTTTTTGTAGCTGCAGACAGTGCTGTTCCTTAGATCCACTAAAGTTAAGGAATGAAGATAATCTGTGTGTGGCAGGATGCAAAAGCTCTTTAGAGGTAGGACATAAAATAATAAATGTGTGAGTTCATAATAAGAGTTAGGTAAAGAGGTCACAGAGAGTGACAGAATGTCTTCTGCAGCTGCTGAAGTGTGTTGGACAAAATGAGTGCTCTCTGCTATTTGTATATTTTGTAAAAATGCCCTGTATTTTTACCATTTTGTGGAATGAAAATTTTATGTACTATTAAATGTTGCTGGCAAACGGCAGTGAGACCAGCAAACTTAAACATTCCTGAATTTTCCCTACTTTGGTACTCTTTGCTGATACCTAGTAACATCAGAGAGATTTTACTATAAACTTTTCTTTTGCCTATGGAAAAATATTCACCCTGGCACTTCTTCATTCTGTGTTTATGCCAAGCAGCGCATTTGGTAAAGGAAGGGAAAGTGGTCCAGTTCTCTGTTTGACAGGCCAAAGAGAAATGCTCTTAACAGCTATTAAAAAAAAGTTGCAAAACACAGAGTTTAGAAATCAAAGCTCCAGAGGGAGATCTTATCAAAGCCCTCTACTGACACAGACACATCACTCTTGAGCATGGCCAGAATACTGGAATAGCTTTTATTAACTAACATTTCCAGTGTGTGGCATACAATGCTCCACCCCAAGGCCACAAGAAAAAATGCCATGCAAGGGTGAAGATCACGGGCAGTTCAGCTGCATCTCTGGATACAAAGCTGCTGAGCTGCTTTCCTGCCACTGCTGAACCTGAAGTGTGCAGAGGCTGCAACAGCAGAGGCTGGGACCAGCAGCAGGGACACCGCGAGCAGTGGGGGATCCTGCCCCACCCCAAGTGGCTGCCCTGGTCTGTGGGCTCCAACAGAGCAGAGACAGCTGCCCTGGGAGCCCATGGGAGTGGGGAATGCCATCCAGCTGCCCTGGGAGCCCATGGGAGTGGGGAATGCCATCCAGCTGCCCTGGGAGCCCATGGGAGTGGGGAATGCCATCCAGCTGCCCTGGGAGCCCATGGGAGTGGGGAATGCCATCCAGCTGCCCTGGGAGCCCATGGGAGTGGGGAATGCCATCCAGCCACCCCTGGAAGACTCTGCCCAGAACTCAGGAATTTGAAGCACATGTCTGCTCCTGGCATTTTTCCTGGACTTGAATGAGGCTGTTTGTATTCAACACAGCTGCTCCAAAGGGTCATGGCTTCTCATGGAATGTGTCCTATTACAAAGCATTCCAGAGGCTAAATTTAGGGCTAGTGTTTTGGAATAATAAACATCTGTAAATAATTTTTTCTAACAAATTAGTGTTTTCTTCTCCCACTTTTTCTCCATACAACGGGAACCAGCTAATGATCATCAAAAGCAGGATAGAAGGTTTTCACCAGAATTGGTGGTACATTATCAGCAAGTACAGAGCTGAAGGAACCTGGACAGGAGGGCCTGGGGCCTTCAGTGACGTCACTGTGGTTGTTTCTATCCTAAACACACTTAAATAAGATCTAAAGTAATCAGATTCTCCATCCCTATATAGCAGAAGTCAGACCTCTTTGAAAACCCACAGCAGGTTCCCCCTACTGAGAAGTCACCCCCAACTATCAAGTAGAAACATAAACAATTAAACACATTCTGTTGCTTCTCTGAGGAGGTAAATGGTACAGAGTGCATCCCCAGGGCTGCTGTGCACAGTGTGCTTCATGAGGCCAGTGCCAACATCCCAATAAATTATTTAACACCAGTATTATGTAGTGGTGAAAGCCAAGCAGAGTGCCTCAGCAAAGCACCATTTACTGATCCCTTCTCTGTCTGGAGTACAGGTTGAAGCAATCCATTGGAAGATTAGTCATCCTCCTGTTTTCTCCCTGGCACATACTTGCATTTCTTTCCTTCCCCAAAATCTAGGGGCAAAATTTATTTTCTTTTATAAAAGCCACCAAAAACCAGAAAACAAAATCACACCAACCAAGTGTGGTGCCAAAGAGCTGCCTGCACACGTTACCATGGCTGGTGTTTCATCTGTGGTGCAAATGTTGGCAATGTCAGAACTAATCAGTTCAGTGATGCAACAAGAGAGGCAGAGGAAAGCTGGGTCATTCTGTTCCTTGCCCAATATTAATATTACATAAATACTGTCCTTATTTGCAGTTTCATTCATACCACACATCCCAGCAGTGCTGCCCATTCAAAGGATGCTGAGCCCCATGAGCAGGCTGAGGCTGCTGCAGAGTTGGTTTCTGTAGCCCTGTGCATACAGGGAAGCTCAGTTCTGAAAAGGTCTGGCTTTGTTTCCCTCCTGCTTTGCTGTGTGACTTTAGATGTCACTCTTGGAGCACTGGACTGGACTGCTAGGCTGAGCTTTTCACAATGTCCATAAGCTTCACCCTTTTCAAACAGCATCTGAGACCCTCCCAGAGGAAATGCTACTGGAGTACAAAGCACTACCATCAAACTGGTGAGCACAACCTATCCTATAGAAAGTGTATTTGTTTTCCAAATAACTGATGGCAAAGAAGGCAACATTGAAATGGGTGCATGCACCAAAACATCCACCTAGATTTCTCAACAGGTTGCTATTTTTCCATGTGGTCCACGACTAGAGACGTCTTTTATAAAAATTGCAATTAATTCTCAATGAATTGTCTGCCAAAGACAACAGTTAAGTGAATGCCACAGCTCCCAAATCAGAAGCAGAGGCTGGGTTTTAGCACTAAATTTCAAGGCATTTAGAGCAAAACTTGTCCTTTAGCTGTCAAACACTGCCAGGACTGTCTTTCACCAGAGCCTGCTGGGCTGTTCCTACTGAGAACTGGTAATGACTCCTGTATTGCAGCTGCACAAATAAAACCTCCTTCAAAGATACTGTATTTCCTACCATAATGAAGTAGAAATTAAAAATAAATCACATTTTATACATGTCTAAAGAGCCCTCCATATTTGGCTAATCTAAGGTAAAATAATTAAAATCAGACACATGATTTGGAAGAGTGGACACTTACTGCCAAAATGTCCTCCAACTTTGCACACAACCAGCTTGTACAGCTTGTGATGTCCCAAAGTAAAACTGTCTTAGCAGTCTGAAACTGTCAACTACAAGTTCTCATGGTGCATTTGTGAAGTCCAGTGTGCAAAATCCACTTCTAAAATGTAGCTTGTAACTTATTTTTAGTAGTGAGAAACCAGTTAAAAATAGGTTGGAAAAAATATTTTTAATGGCAAATTGTACCTATGCAATGACTCACACAATTAAAAAGCCAATTTTCATTGTATTTTTGTAGCTGTCTGTAAGCTAACTCCCCAAACAGTATTTTTTCAAAGAGCAAAGAAACATTTCCTCAAGAGTTTAAGTGATTTTATTTTGCTCATAGATTTATGTAAATTGTAACATCACCACTTATATACAAAATAAGTTAAATAGATCAGAATACCAATGATTTCCTCACCAGGCAATTATGACCGAGCAGATAAACACTGATTCACCACTTCCAGCAGGTGAGTGTTTTCCAAAGCAGCTGCCACACGTTCTTTATCAGCGAGCTGTTTATTAACTGTGCAGGAAAAACCCACAAGAAACCAGTCAGGACACTGGGACTTGATGTCTTCACGCTGAGCCACATCATCACAGTTGCCATGGTGCTGCAGTTCTGAGGATGCCAAATGCACCCCAGAGCTGCTGTCTCAAGGCAGAGCCTTTCTGTCATCACAGATCTGCAGCGAGCTGGCTGTGATTCAAAAGCAGGGAGCTGCTCCCAAAGTGTAATGCAAGAAATCCCCAATTTCCTCCCCTTTTCTGAGTGCTCAGTAAATCAGTGACTGTCTTGAGAGCACAGCTTGCCTGAGGAGATGTTTAAAGAACACTACAGGACAATCTAAGTGACACTCCATGTTCCTGTTCTGGAACATCCCCCAGAATGTGACGCACAGAAAGTCCCAAACACTGAGCAGCTGTGGGAATCTCGCTATAAAACAAATATAAAACCCACACAAGAGAGGACTAAAAGCCTTACCTGCATGCTCAGAGGCATGTGTTCCTGGTGTTATATGAACATCCAGCTGAAACAGCAGCACAAAAGAAATGGGACAAGCTCAACAGAGCATTGGAAGATTAAGTTCAAACAAATAGAAGTAAGATAGTAACAAAAAGAAGGGAGAAAGGACATTCTTGCCACTAACACTTATTCTACATAACTATATTTGTTACTCTATATAACTTTTGGTTTATTCTATATAACAGAATAAAAATCAAATCACAGAACGTTCTGCATTTGCATGGGCTTAAGCCTGCTTCAGACAAGGGAGAGACCTCCCCTCCTGCCGTGCCCCAGAGACTCCAATGATTCACCTGAGAATGCCCCTGGCCCATGAACAGCCCCAGAACCACAACTATGCACTGGTATTTCAACCCACTGCCCTCTCTGCTTCCTGTAGTCTCCCTCACAAAAAAATGAAAAAAGTTATTTTTCACTGCAGGCTAGTAAGTTGGGTTTTTTTTCCTTTTTTTTTAAAATTTTTCCAAACACAATCCTCCTCTTCTGCTTTGCCCAGTGACTTGATTCCTCACCTTGAATCTCTCGGGCAGAGAGCGGAGCAGTTTGACCTTGATGGAGAGGCCGATGAGGGTGGCCATGCTGCAGTGCGGGATGGTGGGGGTGAACTCCACGGACACCGTGCTCTCGGCATCGTTCACCTGCGGGAATACACCACACCGCTGCTCTCATCCCGAACCACCCCGACACCGGCACGGCAACTTCGCTCACAGATTTGTTCAATGACATTTCTCAGTATTATGATTAGGTACTACTATATAAATATCTTTAAATATGATAAAAAAAGCAATTAGTTATGGGACGGCTGAGGCAGCACGGGATCTCACTTTCACTCGCACTTGCTCGACGACGTTCAACTCCTCCAGGGTGAGCGGGTGCTCGGGATCATTGATGGAGCGGATGAGATGTGCGGGTTAAGGAAAGCGGCGCTGCCCGCCCNAACCAGCCCGGACGGGGACCAACACTCACCGGAACCAGCCCGGACGGGGACCAACACTCACCGGAACCAGCCCGGACGGGGACCAACACTCACCGGAACCAGCCCGGACGGGGACCAACACTCACCGGAACCAGCCCGGACGGGGACCAACACTCACCGGAACCAGCCCGGACGGGGACCAACACTCACCGGAACCAGCCCGGACGGGGACCAACACTCACCGGAACCAGCCCGGACGGGGACCAACACTCACCGGAACCAGCCCGGACGGGGACCAACACTCACCGGAACCAGCCCGGACGGGGACCAACACTCACCGGAACCAGCCCGGACGGGGACCAACACTCACCGGAACCAGCCCGGACGGGGACCAACACTCACCGGAACCAGCCCGGACGGGGACCAACACTCACCGGAACCAGACCGGACGGGGACCAACACTCACCGGAACCAGTCCGCACCGGAACCAGCCCGGACGGGACGGGGATCAGCACGCACCGGAATTGGCCCGGGCTGCGATCGGCGCGTTCAGCGCGCGGGGCTCTGGGTGGGAGCGGAGCTGGGCCCAGTTCCTCGGGTCCCTCCCGGCGGGGGCGGGAGCAGGCCTGGGCCCAGTTCCTCGGGTCCCTCCCGGGGGCGGGAGCAGGCCTGGGCCCAGTTCCTCGGGTCCCTCCCGGGGGCGGGAGCAGGCCTGGGCCCAGTTCCTCGGGTCCCTCCCGGGGGCGGGAGCAGGCCTGGGCCCAGTTCCTCGGGTCCCTCCCGGGGGCGGGAGCAGGCCTGGGCCCAGTTCCTCGGGCTTGTCCTGGGACGGCAGTGGGGATGTTGAGTTTCCCTGGAGCATGGATCGGCTGCAACACCAGGCTGGAAACGAATGGATTCGGCGGCTCGATGTCCGCCAGGGGCCTCCGGGCTGGGCCCGGTGCTGCCAAGGATGCTCGGATTAAAGTTGTTTATCTCATCTGGTCCCTACTTTGTCAAGTCAAACAAAAAAACACCATGCACATTTAAACTGGAGTGATTGAGTACAGCGATGCCATACTTTGGCTTCATACACGGATTAAGGCAAGAATTAACTATTTTGATTTGTTTTTCTTCTTTTTTATTGTTACTTTCTAGTTATTTCTAACTGTAGTCACGGTTGTTGACGGGGTGCTTGTTGCTAGATTTTGTTTGAGGTGGTGTTCTGGTGAGATTTTTGTTGATTTAAGGGGGTTTTTAAGAACTTCCTAGTATTTAAGCTCCAGAGTCTGTTTGTTATCATAAAGAAATCGTTATCAGTTGTCGCTCAAGAGAAATTGTTACACAAAGGAATTGTTACACAGAGAAACCAATTAGTGTTCAAAGCTGCACAAAATAATCATTATTGCTTAGGATAGCATGAAGGCTTAGATAAGCAAACGCTGCCCAACCAATATATTTTCCAGATGTGATAACCACATGTA
>VWYI01047360.1:195-73424 GCA_013399455.1 Anthoscopus minutus
GAGTGTACCTAGTCCTTGTCATCACCATGCTGTGTTTTCTTTCATTTTTGTTTTGCTGCTGGTCTCTTTTACCCTTGGAGAAGGGGGAGCCTGTTAATATCAGTCATAGTGCTACTGGGGAACAGTGCTGCAAAAGGTCTTCAGAAGGTCTTTGTGTAAAACGTTCATTCCTGTGTTAGTTCACTAGCCTTTGGGAAAAGAAGGATTGTACCAAGTGTTTTTGGAGAGGTGGGAAGCACACCTTTGGGCCCTTGACAGCATCCTTAGAAACTTGTTGTTTTAGTCCCTACTTCATGTGTCTGTCTGTCATTTCCTGCCCATCTAATCAGGAGGAACGTGTGGAGCAATTCAGTCCTCTGTAGTGAGGGATGGTACTGGTAGTTCCAGTGCAATTTTGCCTCCTCCACTTGCTGCTTCCCAAATTCAGTGTATGGCTTTATCTGCCCCCTGCTGAGAAAGTAAACTAGAAATTCCTTTTTACTGGTGTACACAGTTTTTATCTTTATCTCTTAGTCTCATCCACTTCCACTGTTTTTTTTTCTATATAAGAAGGCACCACTTAGAGGGTCAGTGAGGAATTAAAACTCTTATGAAAAGTCATGGGCTTTACATTTTGAATTTGCTTTTGCTTATTTGGCCTATGTACAGGTCTAGTAATTTGCACCTGCTTTTTTTGTTTTGCATTGCATCATCTGAATCACAGTTGTATTGCACCTGATGTATTTCTATAAGTGTAATTCTCCCTTATTTATCCTGAAAGAAACGCTGCAGCAATGCTGTGATCTGTCCCAGCTGTGGTTCAGGGAATTCTTCTTGGAGCTGACCATGGGAAGAAGAATCCAATTTCCCATTGAGATGTCCATGCCTTGGATTTTGACAGATCATATTTTGGAGACAAAAGAGGCATCAATGATGGAGTAAGACCCTTTTGTGCTCTTCTACTGAATGATTATTCTTAATAATTGCCATGCCTTATTCTAATATTGCTGCTTTAATTGGTTTTAACAAGTAGTCACTAAGAAGGTATTCTAAATATTAATAACATTTTTGTCTTACATTTGCCTATTTTCAGATTCTCTAAGTTTTCTTTTTGAAGTGAGTAATTGGAATGCTAAACCTTTCATGTAGATATCATTGCACCAGCCATGTATTTTGCTCCTTGAGTTCTTATTCTTCAAAGACGTCAAACATAATGTATGGTGGTAAAAGCCTAGTTCCATTTTGATGGACAGCTACATCTAGAAAATTTTGACTTCAAACATATCTACACCTTTTCTTGAACCAACAAATATTTTCTTGAAGAAAAAATTGTGAACCTTTTTATATAAACTAAAAAAAGAGAAAGATTGTGTTTTCATTAACTATTTGTGCATTACAATATTGATTGGCTTACATCATCTTGACTGCACCATCCTAAAGAATCAAAACTTTTATACACATGTAACTCTTGTGTTTTATTCTTTTTCTTGCAGGTATGTTCTGTATTCTTTGGACCTTTATAATGACAGTGCTCATTATGCACTTACCAAATTTAAGAAGCAGTTCCTCTATGATGAAATTGAGGCAGAGGTAAAGTAACCTTACCTACTGGAGAAAAATAATCTGTACCTAAATGTGAATATCATGCTAAAGGGCAATGCCTTTGTAAGATATTCAGAACAGCTGGAGATAACAGAAAAACTGAGAATACTGACCAGAAGATGAGTAACTGGTTGGGTGATATGTTGTGAGGAAACCTGTAGATCTGTGCAAAAATGCCTCACATTAATGCAGAAAATTTAAAGACATCTTCTCTTGCACTGGGATCTATTAACTTTCTTGACTATGTTTGATAAGCAGTGGGAGGTCTTAGATAAGCTCTTATTTAAATTTTAGTTATCTCTAAACATATGATATTTTTCTCTCCAAGGTAAACCTGTGTTTTGACCAATTTGTGTACAAGCTGGCAGACCAAATATTTGCATACTACAAGGCAATGGCTGGCAGGTAGCTATTCTTTCCACTAAGAAGAGCTTTTCTTCACACTATTCTGCTCTGCTTTGCTCTTTAGCATACCTTAAGCATTTTCTTTCTTTCTTCATAGCCTGCTTCTGGATAAACGGCTGCGTTCAGAGTGCAAGAACCAGGGAGCAACCATTCAGCTGCTGCAGTCCAACCGCTATGAGACACTGCTGAAACAGAGACACGTTCAAGTGAGTTAACTCCTACCATGTCGTATTTGAGTTGCTTGGCAATTTTCCAGTGGTGTTGATTTATGTAGGTGGACAAAACTCATTTTGTGCTTTAGTTCTGTCATCTTGGTAACATAACTGAACTTTTGAGATCTGCTTTTCTGTCACATGAAGGTGTAAATTAAGAAGAACCCTTAAAAGGTCCCATTTTAATGCAGTTGTCTGTTGTGGTTAAGAAAACATGAGCCAAATAGGAATGCCATGGATGGTAGTATTGTCTTCCTAGTGATGTCTTTCACCAGTGTTCAGAACGTTGTTGGTACAATGTCATGGAAGCATAAAATGCTGATATAATTACTTAAATGTAGATGCAATGTGTAGTTTTACTTCTTTTTGTGAGAATTGGGATGCAAACTGTAATACCGCATTTGCTCATGAATGTATAAATTTTGTCCATCTGCTTTGTTTGGGATGCAAGTTCACAAAGTGAGAGTCTGTTCATCTGTGGAATCTCATAGTCCTTGTACAGTTTGTCCTGTAACCTGACTGTCAGTTCAAAACTTGACAGCATGTTTTCCTTCAGCTCCTTGGCAGGTCCATAGACCTGAACCGGCTGATCACTCAGCGCATTTCGGCAGCCATGTACAGGTCGATGGAGCTGGCCATCGGCCGATTTGAAAGCGAGGATTTGACTTCCATTGTGGTGAGTGTTGTGTTGCTGTTTTGCCAGATCACTGACACAGCAGTTGAGGTGAAACAACCCCAAACCTACTGCAGCTGAGGGCGTTGGGAGTAAAGTGTAGAGAAGGCATGTACTCGGAGCCACGAGAAAACAAGGAAAGCAATCACCTTGTGATTTAAATTTCTGTGAGCCCCCATGTCTGCCCATGCTTATAAATTGCAGATCAAAAAAACAGCCTTGTGCTTACTAGAATCAAAATTCGTTTATTTACTCAGGCACCTTGGTTTTGTAGCATGACAATTTTTTTGTAGAGGAATGAGATCTGACTTATGCCTATGGAAGAAGAGCATCTGTGCAATATTGAGGTGTCTTTTTGAGTTAGTTTCCTGATTAAAATGCTAAAAACCAGATTTTATTTCAAGACAGCATGAATTGGACAAGTAAACATGCACTCAGCAAGAAAAATATCAGGCACATTCAGTTCTGCTGGAATGAGAAATAAATTAAAAGTTGTGCAAAAGAGTTTGCTGTTATGCCTATAATATTTTTACCAGTGATATTTTGTCATACAGTTAAATATCTTGGTTTAATTTCATTCTTTACTGAAGAGAAATCAAATACTGAGGCCATAGAGCCTCTGGACTTCTGAATTCTTTCTAACTTTGAAATGTAGTTTTAATTTGTTATGTGCAGTACATTCTTAGTGCTAAGTGAACAGAAACCATCAATGATGCGTTCCTTAGGTCACAGGTTCTCATTCTTTGAGTAAGAAAGTGACAGAACTAAGGGTTGTCCCTTTACCATGTTCCTATTTTTTTCCAGGGAAGGGGAGCAGGGTTTTGTTTTGTTTGGGGTTTTTTGTTTGCTTTTTTTTTTGCAAAATATTTTCTGTTGAAAACTGGTTGGTTTCCTCAGAAGAAACTGATCCTAATAGATAAAGTAACCTGCAATTTTTGCTGTTTTCCAAGCTAAATGAATTAAATTAAGGTTTTTACAGGACTGAGATATCTTTTCACCTCAGACTGGACTTAATTCTGTAATAATAATAATAATAGTAGTTTTTTATCCTTGAATTAAATTGCTCACAGATTCAGAACTCCTTTGAAATATGGAACACTTAAATCAGAGAGGAGTCTGGGAAGGTGACCAGTAGTTCCATACACAGCTAGAAAAAGCCACTGAATATTTATTCAGTACTTCATTGTACAATAATCTTTTAAAGCAGTGGTTGAATTTTTTGGAAGCAGAGATTGTGTTCTTTTTGTTTGGTGTTTTCAGTGTCTGATGTCAGAAACGGAGGTTTAGGGTTTTTTTAAATTTTAAAGAAATTGCCAGAAAGCATACTAGGAATTTCTTGTCAAGAGGAGAAACATTATAAAATGCAGTACTAATATGTAGCTATTTAGCCTGCAGCTAGTGATTTTGTGGATACAAAAACCTTCACAATATTTGTAGATGTTTGATCTAGTCTTTTATTGTATCTTAGTACATCCTGGAGTAGACCATGAGAAGGATTTATGGTAAATGTAATGTTATTCCTAACATTACCACTCAAAACTTAGTATACCAGTTACTCTACTGGTGAAATTACATTGTGATTGCTTGTAAAGAAGGAAGTGCAGAAAGGTCCTAGGGCTAAACCCCATTTAAATGTTGGGGTTTTAAGTTCAGTTTTGTTCAGTGGAGGAAGTGTTGGTGCAGTTCTGTGTTTGAGACCCATCTGCATATGAATACCCTTAAAGTCTCAGAAGGTTTAAGAAACAATCCCAGGAATACTCATTCTTTCCAGCCCTTATTGTTAAAGTAAGAGACTGGGGGAGAGTCTCTTAGGAAGTTCATTTTGACCTCTTTCTTGTCTTCTCTTCCCTCAAGGTTATTTATATATTTTGTTCAGTTTCTCCATTTTATTAAATGCATCATTCTTTTTCTTTCCTCTTGTTTGTTGTAGGAGCTGGATGGCTTGATAGAGATAAACAAAATGACTCACAAGCTTCTGAGTAGATATATGACCTTGGACAGCTTTGATGCCATGTTCAGAGAAGCAAACCACAATGTTTCAGCCCCTTACGGCAGAATCACTCTTCATGTCTTTTGGGAGCTCAATTATGATTTCCTTCCAAACTACTGCTACAATGGATCCACTAACAGGTTAGCAAGGCAACTTTTTTATTTGCAGCTTTTTATTTATTCTACCCTCCTGCAATTTCCTTCCTAGCAAGTGCTGACAAGTTCATCTCCATTCATTTAGTGTTTTCCACTTTTAATGCTTTACTTGAAATGAAGCAGCATGAGTCATTTTAACAAGTACTGTTAAATGTATGAAAGCCTGTTATTTGTCCACAATAAAAGGCAAATGGAACCACAGCATCCAAATTCTGACATTTTGATGACGTAGTTATGATATGCTGAAAAAAAGAGTGTGTCAAAACACTGCTAAGTGCCTATCAGGAAGGTATTTGGAGACAGGATCTTCAAGTGTGAGATGAGAGAAATAAAACTATATTCCTGACTCTGTGCTAATGTGAAGAAAAAGATTGTTTCTGGCAGAAAGGGAGAGTACAGCATTCACTGTAAACTGCAGTTTCAGCCTTTAAGGAGAGTGAGTAATGGCAATACAAAGGGGAAGGTAGGATCTAAGGTTTGAAAGGGGAGAAGCACAGTAGTCAAGATTTTGCATATCTGTGTTTCCTGCTCATGTGCTGTTTTTGGAATTTGTGTTACTTTTAGTCTTTACTCGGGTTTTGGTTAAAGCCCCATGAAGTGACAGTAAAGTGATAGTGAATATTGAGCTGTAGGAAGAAGAGGAAGCCTGTTCTCATCTTTTACTGTCTCCTTGGATAGCTTTCCTTGTCTGACATGTTCTGTGATGCTTATGTTGTATTTTGGATCCAAGATTCTGTCTGCAAAGGAAAAAAAAAAGAGTGGTTTTTTGTGGTTAAATTTTATCTGAGAAACTTCTGTTACATGAATCTGTTTGGACAGGAAAGTCGAATGTATTTCTTAGGGAGCTTCTGTGCGGTCGATGCATCTGGAGATCAGTATTGGAATATTCAGTGTGCTGTATTAAGACTCAAATAAGCATAATATTAAGAGAAGTCTTGATGAAATGCTGCTTCTCTGCCTGTCAGCTTTATTGAAAGACATTCAGTAGCTCCTATACGTTTAGGCTGTGTTCATCCTGGCTCCAGGGGCTGATGTACTGCAAACCACAGCTCCTGGGAAATGAGTGTGAGGTGCCAGAGGGCATTAGCAGGCTCCTGTAGCATTGTTGCTTGTCTGTTTTTAAACACAGGAATTGAGTTAGGCTCATCAGCTTGTTGGGTAATTAATTCAGGATAATTAATTTAAGAGATGTTAAAAGGAGCCAGATCTTAGGCAGTATGTGTACCATGTGTCTGATTTCATCACAGAAGTGCTTTGGTTTCAGTCAAAAGCAGCAGTGTGGGGAGAATTAATGTATGTGTTGCACATGCCATACAATGCCCTTTGATATTTTCAGTGAGAGAGAGAACAGGAAGTTTTTAGCCTTTTTATAGTCTTTAAGCGTATTCATTAGTGCCTTGCTGTTAGCATGAACTTTAAATTGATGTGCTCTCTCTGCATCCAAGTGTACAGGTTATTGAGTGCAAAGACAGGAGTACAGAGTGAGGAGCTGTGTGAGAGCTACTGGTTTAATGCTTGACTCTTGATAGGTGATGTCTTACATGAAGGTTATGTGTAAATAAGGGAAGAGAAGTAGCAATTAAAGGCTGGAGAAAAGAGAAATAATCATGATGAAAAGCAGAGAGGTTACTTAGTGGTGTCAGGGGCTGGAGACAGAGTTTCCAGAAAATGTGTCATAGCTGTTGCTTGTCTTCTTTTAATTTGACAGCTTGGTATAAGGGTTCTTACTTTAAAATTAGTGTTTTGGTTAAATTAACTTGTTTCCAGTACCTTTTGAAGTTCTTTTCCCAAGAATGCTTGAATGTGACAGTTTCATACACCTGTAAAACAGTTCAGCTATTTAGAAACCCTGCAAGTTTAGTTCAAAAGCTAAAGCTCTTCATGTATTTCAAAGTGCTGAAACACATTGTGTGTTTTATTATTTGGGACTTAAGAAATTTTTTTATATCTGATAATGTACTGAGATTAAACAGTGAGGCTGCTATTAAAAGATTTAGCAATTTAATAATTGGAGTTGCCATTTCTCTGAAATTTAGTCTCATTAATGCTGGCCAGCTGCACAGACTCGGGGACAACAGTTTGTGGAGAAGGAAGGGGGAGATGACTGAGGGGACCTTTGCAGATGGGCCTTAGCAGTGAAATCCATGGGTATTTTTAAGCAACCAGTTGACCCTCATGAAAGAAAGAAAACAAACCTTTGGATAGTGCACAAGCATATGAACTGCTGGTGAGGTCTAAGTTGTCTCTAGTCCAGTGTCCTAGTGCTGTCACCAGCCATAAAGGGGCTGAATGTGAAAACATGGGAGGCTTGAGGTGATATTTCTCCCCAGAAACAGGCCAGCCTCTAGCAATGATTAGATGTTTATGTAAAACAAAAGTAGTGGCCCTTTACAGGGGTATTTATTTGTTCCCATTGTTTTGTCCCATCCTTTTTATAAAATTATGTGAGGCTTTGGTGTTAATTATGTACTCCAGTGAGGAGTCTGCACTGAAGCTTATGCTCTATCTCTTTATATGGTGTCAAGCTATTGTTCATCAGTTCTTTTAGTGAAAGTGGCCATAAACAGGCATTTCCCATTGTTGTCTTTACTCTGCTGCCTAGGATTGTTTTTCAAGAGCTCTCCCTCATGTTGGCCCTCAGTTGCATGTCTTTTCATGCCAAGACTTTCCACATCAGGAATATTTGTTGTGCTTAGGCCTGCATCTGAACTTTTTCTTTGTGAAGTTAGGTTATCTAAATTCAAATGACTCAAATACAACTTCCACATTTTTGTTCTTTGTTCCTTTCCACTGTTCCTTTTTCTGCCTTATTTTCTTTACTGTTTCTAAGTTGATCTTTTCCTTCCTTGACAGCTTGTTTTGTATTAAGGACTAGCAGAGGAGCAAGTGTGAGACAGCCTTATATTTATTTGAATTAAACATTTTCTGTGCTTTCTTGACACGAATGATACAAGCTTTTGGAGACAGTAGTCAAACTAGTAACTCCATCTCCTTTAACACATTACCCAAATCTGTGATCTCTAGTATAAATTCATGTGTATAGCACTCTTCCAAATGCAGCATGACATGTTTTTTTCCAATGATACAGATTTGTCACAGAAGGAATAAAAAGACCAGCTTTTTATTTTTCACTCTTCCTGACTGCCTCTCCTGCTTCTTTTTGCGAGCTCGCTCTCTCTCATACTGCTTTTGAGACTGGTTTCACAAGAGAGCAGCTGTGTCTTCTTGTATTGCATATACTCTGACGGTCACTGTTCAGAAAAAATTTCAGCCCTTGCAGGTAGGGCTGGGGCAAACTTGAAAAGTACCAGTGAAAACCATCTAGTTTCTGCTATAAAGAGCCAAATGCTGCAGGGATATAGAGTCATAAAAAGTAGGGGTGACCGTAATCAACTCCCCTTTGCCTTCTCAAAAAACAAGCAACCAACCAACCAAAGTCTTTCTGCCAAAATGATAAGTGACAGAAATGGATTGGCAGATCTGTTACTCTCCCATGCACTATTTTCCTTGCTGTTTCCTCTGTTCTCTCCATCTTGGCATCTGTGTTTAACAAGGGTGAGTCAGATCTGGTGTTCACTGAGAGGAGATGTAGGGCTACTGTTAGTTCTGCTAGACAGCACAAACTAATTTGAAAATGCTGGAAGCAAAAAGTGTTCATACCAATTAGACAGGGAAGTGCAGGGGAACACTTCCTGTAGGAGCAGGGAGGGAAGACTGTCATATCTTCTCACTTCTAAGGTGAAGCTCAGAAAGTTTATGAATGAGGTTCATCTGACCTGGTGCCTGCAAGGCAGCAGGCTCATTGACCAAAGCAGTCTCTTTCAGTTGTCTCCTTAAATATATTATAGTAATTAAAACCACAGAATAATTTAGATTAGTTTGTGAAGTGCTCACTTTGAACTCCTTCCTGGTAGGTATTATAGAAAAATTAATATTGTATGATTTGATTTCTAAAATACTTACTCTGGGGGCTCATGTTGTCCTCTAGTAATTCACTTGCAAAGCTTTGGTAAGCCAGAAGGCTTTTCATCTGCTTAATCTACTTACTTTGACTGCTTACAACCTGTTCTGATTAAAATGGATAAATTGCTCAGAGATCATCTACACTGATTAAAAATGAAACTGATTATCTTGGAGTATGCTGAAACCTGTATCCAATCAGTATCCAGGGGAATGTAAAAGTTTGCTTAGCTTTAGCTTTGATATTCAAAGAGTTTTAGTCCTTCAAAGTGATGTTCCTCTTTCTTGGAGGAGGAGCAGGAGGAGGCCATCCTGCAGAATGTCAGAAAGCGAGCACACAAACATATGGACATCAAAAAAGTTTGAAGAACAGGAGATGATGCTGAACTGTTAGGTTTTCATATAGCCCTTTGTTTTTAGGGAAGAAACTTCTAATACTTATCTGAATGATATGTTTGGATTAGTCACATACCTTCTAGGATGATGCACTCTTTATGCTGCTGTAGCCTCAGCCTTTTGCTACTGCTCTGAAGCATTAGAGACGCACGTTCCAAGCATGCAGAGGAACACTGGGAAATCCCACAAAAGTTACTTGGTCATTTACTTGCATTGACTGGTTTGCTCCCAGACCCTAATTACATTGTAATTGAGATATATATACACACAGTAACTTTTTGAAAAGTCAAAGAATTACAGTTACAGCTTCCAGAGTTATGGGATGTGCCTACTTATATGTTGAAACACTCCTTTCCTTGTGAGCATTTTAATTTAGTGATAACAAATCTGCACTCCCCAAATACATCTGCACACTGAAACCCAGTCTTATCTCAAATGACATGGTCTCTCTTATGATTTAATTTTAGAGATTCTCTTAAGGCTTGAAAATTGATGTCAGTAAAAAGGAATGGGATTTAGAGAGAAAAAAGGGGCAATAGAGTAATCTCTGGCACTGCTGTATGTTGGAGATTACTTTGAATTCCATCAAATGTTTACATTGTATCTGGTGAACTCATTAATGAATTATCTGCAGAACACCGATGCAGGTGATCGCTCTCTAAGGAGTTTTCAGTTTCTATGTAAGTGAGAGAGAAAGGGAGAAACTTGTAAACTGAGGAAATATGAATGTAAGGAGATTTAAATAATATATGTAGTATCAAAAATAATGCATATAAATAATGTATTTTGACCACAAAAGCTCTAAATGCAAACTCTTTCTGGACTACAGCAAGTACAAGTATTTTTGGGAAGAGTGGCTAAACTATGTATGAACAAGTAACTGTACCTATTTTTGAGAAGGTTAAAAATACAGAAAATAGTGTTCTGAAGTTACAAATTCTCACAAGAATGATTCAGAAATAAAACACAGTGGAAGTAATTGTAACCAACATGGTGCAATTTATATTGGTCTGAGTGAAACAAAAAGCATGGTTGTTTCTGTTTTTAGCTAGAAGACGGATGTATTAAAAGTAGAATGTCTGTTCTTTCTAAGAAGATTTAATTAGTGTGCTGATGAAATGTAAATAGTTTAAACAAAAAATAAACAGGATATAATTGTATCATATGATCTTATAATGTAAGACAAGTTTTCTTTCCTGAAACATTTTCCTGGATACATTTGTTTTGCTCAGGCGTCACTCAGACCAGCCTGATATTATACAAACATTTGATGTACACTTCTTAGCTATTTTCCCTCTTTGCTCTGCATATACAGCTTTGCACAATTTATCAATAAACACTTTATTAATCAAGGTAAAAAATAAAGTAGCCATCCAGCTTGTAAACATACATCCCCCAATAATTTTTCTCTGTTTAGTGAAGTTAAGCAGAATCAGAATTGTGATGGATATTGATTAACTTCTTCCTGCACTAAAACTGCAGTGCTGCCAAATGTACATTACACAATTGACAGGGAACATCAAGGGGGAAGATTTGTGCTGCTTGTTCACCAGAGGACTGGGAATGGTCCTTCAAAGTCTGGTGCCCTCAGTTGTGAGTGGGATGGCTCCCTATCTTTGTAGTTCTCTTGCCATCCTCTTACCAATATACAAAGATAAAGCTGAGCATGATTTGTATTGATACATGCTCACACTGAGGTATGATCAAACTTTAGAAACATTGATTTTGCTGTGAGGATTATACTCTTCTTCATGACTTTTTTTCAAAGGTAACGATTTAGCATATTTCACCTGATGTGAATTTTAGGGGAAAAAGCTCCAAAACTTGAAACAGAAATGTCATGTTCTTCTTTGAAGGCATACTTCTTTCTCAAGGACTTAATTTTGCAAGCACAAGGGGTTTCCTTATGCCCCGTGAGAGGCTATTGCTGCTTTGTTAGCTACTTCCCTATTTGCTGGCCTAGGCTAGAATAGAGGTGAGGAATATTTTGAGATCCTGCACACTATGGGAGGAAAAGTAATTGTTGAACTGCAGTATGATTTGTGTCCATGCTTTTGGGCAATTCAAGCTGTATGCTTCCCTAGTTTCTACTAGGGCTGAAAGACTGCTGGTCTGGCTTTGTCTGTATATGCAAACAAAAGCAATCTTCTACAGGGCAGGGTGCATTAGATGCATACCTGCTCACCTAAGTATAAATAATGAGTTCTTGTTTTTATTTTTTTATATAGATTTGTTCGGACCGTCCTGCCATTTTCTCAGGAGTTTCAACGTGATAAGCAGCCTAATGCACAGCCACAGTATCTCTATGGATCAAAGGTTGGATTTAATTCCCTTTGTCTTTATGGTTTGCTAATGTTCAAAGAAATAGAAACTATGGTATATGAAAGTTATTAGAAAAGGACAGAAATACATTTTATGTGTATTTGAAATGGAACATACACTTTTTTAAGACTTTGCTGTGAAGCTCACCATATGTTTCAGCCAAAGTGCAATTAATTAGTCTGATGGTTAGTCTTATCTGACAAAGCTAAAAATAAGCCCTTTTCTCAACCACCTTGTACTGTTCAGTTGCTTGTAGTGGCAGAGCAGACTCTAAAGATTAGTTACTCCTCTGGTGAAGTGAGAACAAGAGCCCATCTTGGACGCAGCTCTCCCTTGTTCCAGTGATGGACTGTGATGATATAAGAAAATGGAATAGATACGAAAAACTGCTTCAGATGTTATCTGACTTCAAAGGAATATAGATTATGACCATCTTAAACTATCAGATACCAAACTACTTAAATTATTTTTTAAAAACTATAGTGTTTCTTTGGTATCTATAGCCCCAGAGCCACAAACTCATTGTGATGAACTTGGTGTCTTGGCCATCTCATCTTCTGCATTAGCATCATGTTTCTTGCTTTGCAGTTAGGTGGGCTGGGAAGGTTTATGCAAGTTTTCAATAGAAGGGTACACAGCGTGCAGTTACATACTCCGTCCCTGTGGCAATCCCCAATACTGAGGTTGGAAAGGAGCTTGTGTGGGTGACAAGTTGGAAGAGTACTTGGCAAAAGAGAACAGCTGTGGGCTACCCAAGTGAGGAAAGTTAGTCTGTACTCACAGGACCAATGCTATGCTCATTTGTGATAGATTTGTTCTCCCTGATCACTCAGAATTATTTCCTGAGTCTTAGTGACAGTTAAAGACATAGTGTATTAACATATATTTGCTTTTTTAATATCTAGTCAGAAATACTGATCTACTTCAAACAGCAGTAAAAACCAGCAGTGCTATCTTCAGCAAATCATTTGAGACTATATGCAAGGTGTCACTTTAAATTTTGCAATGTTTTCTTGAATATCGGGGTGGCAAACTGAAGTGTGTAAAAGATAAATGAAAATATAATGATTAAATTAGAGGATGGACAATAAAAAAGCTTTAAATTATTTATTATTATTTACAATTATTTAAAATATATACTCAATTATGCAAGTATGCTGTAAGTGTTATGGGTGGGTGGCTACTCTCATATCTAACTCCTACTTAAACATGAACATAATTAGTCCTTATTTTCTGCACATCATGGCATAGTTGGTACAATTTCAACTCATTAATCTAGGTTTTGAGGAATCTCAGGAGTTACAAATTTCAATGCTAAAATATCTGCTGCATTTGTAAAACTTTCGTGCCTTTAAAATGTCAAGGAGGTGGAAAAGGATTCACATGTCTTAATACAGAATGTAACAGCTGACTGTCTGATCCTGTAAATAGTGTTTTATGTAATTGTTCTCCAAAAAGGAGCAGTAAATTATAGGAAAGTAGAATTTTCTTAGATTAGAGTTATTGTGTTCTTTACTATTTTAGGAACTGACCAAATGATCAGTCAGGTTATATTATTAAAATGAGTTTAGTAATCTTCACACTGAGAGCTATATATTTGCAGAATTCTTGTTTATTTTTCTATATGAGCAGCAGCAATCAAGGCAGGGATCTTATTGCTTTTTTGGGGCAAATTTCATAACTAGATAGGCCTATATTAGAAAATACTCATGACTCTCTGTAGTTTTAAATTTTAACAAGAGTATTTTTTTATTCTTGAATTGAGTGTATTTTGAAATTGAGGATATCTCTACTTTATATAGCCAGTAACAGGAATTCTTATGTTATAGAGACTGCACTACTATAGGAATAACTAAAGAAAATTTTTGTTTGTATCTCAAAGCATTCACTATTCCCAGATATTTCTAAATGGATCAAAGCATCTGCTCTATATTAATTTGTGTTGATACTTAGCACAGAAAGTTGTAGTAACATTTTCTTTGGCACCTAAAGTTTTCTGAGTGGTATCTTCATGTAATTATCAAAACAAAAACCCACAGCTACAACTTACTTCTTCTGGTTGATATGGAAGCAGAGCTGTCAGGTGGGAAGGAGCCAGCCTGCAAAAAAGCTCGTTAGCCTTTTAAGTTAGCTGGATTATTCTAAAATTTTGGCTGACCATGATCATTGAAACCCCTTTACCCAGGTAAAGTATGTGTAGGATTAATGATATTAATGTTAGCAAGATGGAATTTGGCAACATGGGGTGAATGAATGAAATATTTTACAATATACATATAAAACGGTATCTTTTCTGGGGAATTGAACTAACTCTGCATGTTAATGAAAAACCTGGTTTTATAGAGGTTGTGTAGACCAGAATTGAAGGGCTTTCTTTCTGTCTTATGCATTTTCCAAATATAGTCAAGTTTTTATGTTTCTGACACTTTGTAGAAACTAACTCATTTATTTTATGAAAAAGACACATTTGAAAGGTACTTCTCACTGTGAATATAATGGTTTTTATCTACCACTGGTGCACAAATTAAAATCAATTTGCACTATGTTGCAAGTTGTTATCAGTTTGGTAATCACTTACAGTGTTTACCCTGTACTCTATGACTGTGAATATTGAATGATGAATTACCAAATCTAATACAGAATTACCTGAATGAACCTGAATTAATCTGTAATACAATTTTCTCAGCAAGAAACAAAGAATCATGTAGCTCTGTGAGCATGTGATGACAAAAGTTTTTTAAAACTAGAGCAGAAAACAGATGACACTCTGCATGAGTTGCTCATTTGCAGCAGGTGCGAGATGGTCTATTGCTTGTGAGATTATATAAATGTTTATCTTAGTAGTGCACAGTAAACTCTGTGGGTGGAATGGTTTTATATTTAGAGAAGGCAAATCCCTTGGGGAGCACTTCCATGGTAGTAGCTCTTTGCCTTCTCAGTCAGATGTAGGCATGCCTTTTGGTTATATGTGTTTGTGTACAAATAACAGAATGCAGCAGGTGAATTGCCTTGAAACTGCTTTAAGGATGAGCTGCTTCTTGTTCTAAGTATGGCATGTACATGTGTATATAACATAAATGTGTGTGTGTATATATATATATATATATTGGGCTGCCTTAAAAACCACATAAAGAAATGCACATGCAGAGAAGTAAACAGGTTTCCAAGAGCCCAAGATGTTGGCAGGGATTGGCTGTGTGTCTCTTGGCATCTCATCCCTTTAATATTAAAATAATCTTTTTTTGATGAAAACCTAATCAGAGAAGCGTTGCTGTTAATTTGATTACAAGATCATTTTAAAACATTCTTTCTGTTCTCGCTACCCAAGCACCCCTTTTTGGCAGTAAACCTGTTGGCTTCATGCTCTGATGAGGGTTTTTCAATGCCTGTTCAATGTAACACCGTCATTTGAAACAGCAGTGAACTGTTATTCTCACAGTTTATTTGAGACTGACGTGCAAGACAGCTGGAGGAAGTGCTCCACAGCAGGTGGAGAACATATTATTGCTAACTTCACACAATAAAAATGCCTTTTGAAGTGTTTTCAGAAAGCCATACTCGCCCTCGTTCAGCAAAAGTTTCTGTGTCATGCTTCTCATACTCAAAAAATACCCCAAAATCCCACCACTGACAACAAAAAAAAACCCAAAAAACGTAAAGAAGATTTATTACACTTAGGCCAGCTTCTCCCTAGCACTCTGAGAGACGATGCATTTCACAAGTTGCGGGAATTGTTAGAGTAGGTGAAAAGATCCTCTACCTTCTGTGAAATACTCATGGGGAACTCTTGCCAAAAATGGACCCCCACTTAGCTTCCAGGGCCTGGTGGAGAGGGATGGCAGCTGCCCAGCCAGCAGTTGGTACCAGCCTTCACTGGTGCAACTGAGCTGTGTCAGAGAGAGCTGACTTCACACATTCATACCAAGGGCAATTAAGTGCCTGCAGTCACAGTGCACCTTTGGTTTTTTTGGTGTACAGGCAGCAATACTAAGATTTATTATGTTTTCATGGAACACAAATGCACTTACGAAGTTTAAAACAGGGCGACTTATACATGTAAATCAGACAACACTTGTCACATTGTGAGGGTGAACAGATTTCTCTCTGAAGGACCTTGGCACTTTGCCATGAAGCTCAAGGCAGAGTGAGATGATAAGCAAGTTTTCTCATTACAAAAAGAAAATGCATTTTGGCATGTTTTTACTACTTTGTCCCTCTTCATTACACAGAATGCACTGTACAATTGGAAAGAAATTTGCAGCTGATTAACACATATTATCATTAGAACTGAAGGGGAAAGAGAAAAGGAAGGGCCAGGAGCTGTGTCTCTGAATTCCATTTCCTCTGCAGGGAGTCACTGGTCCATGGAGCAGAAGATAGCTTATGGTGGGAGCAGAAGAGTGCAAAATGTGATAACCCAGAATATTTCCTTAATTGGATGTATCTTACAAAGTCAGTATCTCGCATGTATTTAGACTGAGGGAAAATAAGACAGATGAGAGGATACAATTGAAATCCTGCTGAGTTTAGGTTACATTCTGAAACTGACCTCAGTGCATATGGGATGGATGGACAACACCCCGGGCAGTGAAGTGTGTTGTCTGGGTGTAGTACTGCTTGTAGTGTGTTTTGGGAAGCAGCTGGGATTGTCTGGGTAAAAATCACACTGGCAAACCACTGCACTCTGTGTGTATGTTCCGGTTGCCTATAGTGTAGCAGCCCGGGTTGCCATCTGAAAACTCCTACTTAGTTTTATTCATGCTAGTTAACAAAAATTCTTTTGGTCACTTTTGATTACTTTTTATATTTGTTTGCTGTTTTAGACTAAAGAAAAGCAACAAAAAAATCCCCTTGAAATGTAAACTAGTTACTTGCTACATGCTTCAGTTTTAAATGATGGCAGGTGGCTGAAGTGCTCACTTCTTGGGCATGTGAACCTTTGTATACAGGCTGTTGGAAAGGGATGTGACATCAGAGGTACAGCCAGGAGTACTGTGGTGAGGAGTCAGATCCCTGTTGTGGTCACCAACAGTGCATGTGATGTATTTGAAGTAGCTGGGGTACCTTATGTAGCAAAAACCTTCCCCTGGACAAAATGTTTCTAATTTATAGCAGAGCACTGTCCTGTTACTGGGACTCGTTCCTGACTTTTGGGAGAAGGCATGGTGGGCTCATTGCACACTGAGGGATTCTCTATGATTGTGGCCAGCTGGATGCTGCCTGGACACTTTTCCTCAGCATCCTGTGTGTGCTGGCTCTGCCTGCTGAGCTCATCTGAGCTGTACACCACACTTTTGGTCCATGGCTCCTCATGCTCTTGTTTGGAGGTCCTGTTCCGCTCTTGCAAACGCTCGTGTCTCCTGCGGCACAGGAGGTGCAGGCAGCCGTAGAGCAGGACTGCAGCGATGATGAGGAGCAGGACACTGCTGGTGAGCCAGATGCCCAATGCCAGATCTTTCTTGGTGTTGCTTGCTGATGCTGGGTCTTGTTCCAGTGTGTTAAAGACTCGGCACTGGTCGCTGGAGGGGTTTGCGGACTGGCAGGTCACACACATGATGTATGTTGTGAGGGGAGTCAGGTTTTCAACAACAAAGGAGGAGCGAGTGGTGGGCACCCTCTCTTCCTTCTGAAAGCTCTTTCTGGAGTAGCTGGATACCATGCTGTTCCAGTTAGGGTGGTACATGATGCTGTAAAAGCTGTCGACACAACTGGCCATTTTGGGCCAAATTACCATCGCTGTGTTTCCTGTGATGTTTTGGACGGTTATTCCCATCAGGATGTTGCTTGAGAGATTTTTTCTCTCTTGATGCTGATCTCCCTGTGGAAAGTGAAGATGTTCTTTGGAGAAGCTGCACCACTGAGGATGTTGTTTGGATCTTAATTGTAGTGCTCTGTAATGTAGGAATGGAGTTTTTTAGGAAAGCATGCTCTCATCTTTGGTACTGCAGTGTAAAAATGTGAATGAAAATTCATAGAGTTTGGGGTGTTTTAAATGTGTATTTCCCTTCCTAGTGAAAGGGTAAACATAAACTTAGAGAAATTCAACCAGAGCTGCTGCCCCTACAAGTGACCAGTTGTATCTTGAGAAATGGTGAATTTTTGTAAAATTTACAGTTGGGGAATCACTTCCTTTCACATTTTTTTCCCAGGTGATTGTAAAAAAAAAAATCAGTAGTTGTTTTTTTTTCTAGTCTGTGTATCTTGTATTTTATGTTAAGTGGCAAGAGGAGTTGGCAGGAGTGGATATTGAGGAATAAATGGCTCTACCATCCACAAGTCTACATTTTTGCCAGTCACAGTCAGTTGAAAAATAAGACTATATGGAAACATGACTACATATTATTTTGTCTCCAATATCTTACGTTAGTTTTTTATTCACAAGTTCACAGAGGAACATTTTCCCTATGAAGACAGGCTGAGAGAATTGGGGCTGTTCAGCCTGGAGAAGGCTCCAGGAGATCTTACAGCGCCTTCTGTTATGTGGATACAGCTAAATACAGTAATTCAGCTGGAGAGGGGCTTTTTACATGTGCAGATAGTAATCGGACAAGGAGGAATGACTTTAGGCTTAAAGAGGGTATATTTAAATTAGGTATTAGGAAGACAGTTTTTACTGTGAGGGCAGTGAGGCACAGAATGGGTTGTCCCAAGAAGCTGTGGCAGGGGTGTTGGAACTAGGGTCCCTTCCAAGCTAGACTGTTCTGTGATACTGCCCATGTTTTGCTGTCAAGTTGCACATCTGTAGCCACTGCAGCTACACTGCGGCAGTGACTGTGAACACTGTACATTGGTGGTATCAGTATCACAATATTTAGTCTTGGTGCTAATCAGCCTCTTGGCAAAGCTTTGTCAAGCTTAGTGAAATACAGCTTTCACTATAGCCTACCTTTTGGATAAATAGTGAGGATTTAAAAAAATTACTAATGCTCTTTGCTCTTCTAAGTAATTTTATGTAATCCCATAGTCTGTCTGCCCTGAATTTATACTCCTCCTCATCCTCAGTTCAAATTAGAAAATCTTCCAGTATTTTGAGATTCTCAGTATGTGCAACCATTGTAAATAGTGAAAAGAAAACATCTCTTTTCTGCAATTTCTCTAAAGACATCTATTAAAGAATCTGTAATAATAACCAGTGGGTATTTTCATTTGTTTGGCTTGGGTTTTATGCTTTTACTGTTGTGATGGTAACTTTTAAAAAAGAGCTTACCTCAGCAATTTAATCTGATTTCTTAGTTTGACTGTCAGTTTCCAGTGGCACTTGTGGAAGTTTTTTTCCACTTTGAAAGTTTCTCACTTTTTTAATGACTATAAATGCCCATGACAGTAACACTGTATTTCATTGTTTATGACTTTGTTGTGAAAATTAATTTTTTAAAGATTAATTTTAAAATGTTACATTTCCTGGCTAAATAACAATTAATTATTGAAAATTCTCCTGAGGAAGAAGGCTTGTGAGAATTGTTCATAACATATTCTGAAATTATTCTGTGATACTTGTGTTCTATACTAGATAGGGGACTGGGAAAATGTATATTTTATGGGGTATTTTTTTCATGGGATTTAGATAGTGACAGTACATTAATAGTAAGAATTCTGTGCCTGTTTATGTGTGAAAATTGTTGCTCAAGGCTTTTGAATTATACTTACTGGGAAGAGGGAAGAAAAATATGTATTTTTATTTTAATGACAGTGTAAAACCATGGATATGACTGATCTGGGTAGATGCTGCTTTTCTAAATTTGTGGTAAATGCACCCTTTTTAATACAGCAGCAATATAAAGGAACTGAGTTTGCTATCAGATAAACTTACCAAACATAAACATTTTGGCATCTACCCAACTACTGCAGATATTAAAATAGGGTGCATTAGTGAGATCAGAGATTTTACTTGTTCAATTACCTTCTCTTTAGCTGCTAGATCCCTATTACTTAAAATTATAACCTGGTTTTTTATAGAACACTTTCTAACACAGCCTAGGAACAATAGTTTCAACAGTTTAATCCTCACAGCATTTTGTAAGTGTAATGAACTATAATTAAGTAACAATAATACATTTCTATTGTTACAAACCATCAGTTATTAGAAAACACACAATTACTGACATGTAGATGTTTGGAAAAGCCATCTGATGTTTAATGGATCATAAAGTCAGTACTTACCTTCACTCTCTGACGGAAATTCCAGAACAGAATTTCTTTATGGAGATGCTGCTGTGAAAATGTTACAAACATCAAATTTTTTGTATCCCTTTCTACATGAATTATTTCCTGACTGATCTCTCTTTGCCAATTTGCTTTTTCTTCTCTTCAAATTCTCTGGACTGAATTCTCACTGCTTGGTGATTTCAGTTTTTTTCTCCGATGCTGCTGGTGACATGCTTTCTTTGTCTCTTCCACTTAAATTTCTGCAAGAGCACATCTTGTCTAAAGATGCTGTTGCCTTGCTTTTCAAAGACCACGCAGGAGAAAAAAAGATAATGTCTCTTCCCAATGTCTTTTCCCCCCCTGTCTTGCTTGACTCCCCTTGGCAGTATGCTGCCTGAGTATCCCTGTTATATACTCTTGTGTGTGGACCAGTGATGCTGTGAGTGATTAATGTTAGCACTTTGATGACATCAGCAACTAACAACTCTCTCCTTTTTTTTTCTCTTTTTCTTTTTTTTTAATTTAAGTAGGGGATGGAGCAGGTATAGCTTAACAAATAATTCCCTTCCCTCCCTTTCCACCTCCACCCTCCTCTAGTTAGTGGCTTCTTCCCTAAGGTTTTTATGCTTTTGTGTCTCACTCTGGGGGGAAGTGGTGTTGGTGTGTAATGTTGTTTTCTCTATTCCTTGTTACAGTTTAGAAAGATCCACTAATCCAGCACTTACAGGTGGACTGTAAATTTTAGGTACTTCCCCATGAGGTTTACATGAAAGATATGTTTTTAGACTGGCTGGCTCCTTATTGTTATGTACTGGCGAGTTTTTTAAATACTGAAATCGTGTTTTTAAGGCTTGCTTTTCTGTGACAAATTCCTGCTGTGTGAAGAGAGGTTCCCTCCCCTTAACCTCATGGCAGTAAAAGGCTTTAACACACTAAAATAAAATTCTCCTGTAGCTGTAGCCGAAATGGGTAGTTCTGACATGTTTGTTGTAGGAGACCTACCTAATTGGAAACATCAAAACCAAAAAATGATATCTCTGGGAGGCAATTGTATACATCCTTAGTTTATCAGGACATTCATCTGCACATATGTTCTTAAGGTTTTGCTAGTTATCTCTGCTGTCATTGCCTCAGACCCCATTTTTGTATTCAGAGAGCTATGCAAATGCACAGGTTGTACTACAGGGGTACAGCTTTAGGCTGTGCCCTGGTGGGACACATTTGGAGTTTGGCCTTTTAGCCAGCTCTGATGTAAGACAGCAGGACTGTGTTCTTTACTAGGTTTCTAATAGTTATCCAAGTGTCTATTTTAGTTTGCATCTAGAATTTTTAAATTTTTACTGCCTCAGTTGGAAACTGGTCTTTATATAGAGACATACAACATAAATAAAAATGTGCATATTCTGTTCTGATTGCTTCAAAAGATGAATTTTAAGTCCTTTTATGAGAATGAAATCCTTCAAGAGCTTGGTAGAGTTTTCTGACTTGAATTCCAACTAACTTAATGCCATGTATTTAGTCTCTGGTGTTGATTTGCATGGGATCTGCATTGAAGGGAATGTTCTTCCTGGAAAATCCTCTGTTACAGCTGTGTGTGAAGCTGACAGTTTACCAGTATGCTGTATTCCATGTGTGTGTTAGAGAGAAGCTGCAAAAAACTAAAGGAAGCACAACAGTCCCTTCTGTAAGAAAGGTGGCCGAGATTCCTGTTAAGATTAAATTTCAGGGTATCAGGAGAACAACCCACTTGCAGAAATGGAGAATGCTAAGTTAGCCAACCCTCTCTAATCTGCAGCTTCAGCAAACAGTTCCTAAATCCCCACATCACATCAGTCTGTACAGCTGCATTCACCTTCATAGAAATAAACATGACCATGGCAAACATGACCTGGTCCTATTTATAGAAGTCTTGAAGAATTTCCGTGATGTTACATCCCAGATTTGCTTTTATCTTGTGTACAGTGAAGAGGTTTGAAAAAGAAGGATCCTTATTAGTTGCAGAGAGCAGTAATTGTAGGTGGCTTTTTTTTTGTAGTTGAGTACTCAGAGACTTAAAACACTTATTATTAATAGAAAATTTAAGTAATTTCTTTCAAGATGTTTTGTGCATAAAATGGAAGATAAAGGAATAAGAGCTGTGCTTTAAATTCAGGGACCTAGACATTGCATTGACTACTTTTACCCTTCTATGGCTGTGTAAATAGAAAAGTACAAGAGAAAAAGTGTTTGTGGCTTTATAAATAACAAATGGAAGATGTCTACTTGAAAAAAAAGTGCTCACAAATTTGTCTTGCTAATAGAGAGATTTTTGTTGAAGTTCCTGCCTTACAAAAGAGAAACTGTTTTAAAACTTCTTTCAGAGGCAGTGTGATACAAAGTTTTTGTTTCAATCTGCTTTAAAATTATGTTTAAATTACATTGAGGTAAACAGGCAGACAAAATTTTCATTAATCATATCTGTTTTCTTGTTTTAGGCATTGAATTTGGCATATTCCAGCATTTACAGCAACTACAGGAATTTTGTTGGTCCCCCTCACTTTAAAGTCATCTGTAGACTTCTTGGATATCAGGGCATTGCTGTGGTGATGGAGGAGTTGCTGAAAGTTGTCAAGAGCCTGGTATGCTGTCTTTTCTGCTAGTCCAAATGGTTTGTTATAGGAAATGTCTCAGGAAAAACAAATTGAAAATGAGATCCTGGATAAAAATAATGAAAATAACTTACATTGAAATTTGATATAAGTTGTATCTGACAGTATTCAATGTCTTGTGTGAGCAATAGAAAGAAGTGTCTTGGTGCTCTGAGCAGTGTTTTGAAAACTTTGGATTCTTCATTGGAGATTAAATTAATTTGTAGTGGCCTGAGCTGTTAGGGCCTAGGTAGGCTGTGGAAAAGTATGAATATTGATATTTTTTGAGCTGTAGTGTGCTTTCTGCCTGGCACCTCATTTCAGGGCTCTCCTTAATGACATCACTGATAGATGACTCCAACAACAGGAGTTTAACCTCTGCGCTTGATTAGCAGTGCTGCTCAGGCCAGTTTGGGAGACATTATCCACAAAGCCTGTGTATCCTGTATTGGAAAGGGCCTTCTTTTAACTGGGAGGAGGCTTAGGCACTGGCTTTTTGCTGTACTGTTAGAAATCTATATATACAGCCACAGTGCATTGCAGTTAATTTAAGCCAAAGAAATTATATTTTCCTCCTTGTTGCCTGTAGGAGCATGCTGCTAAAATAATCCAACTGTACCAGGGAAAGCTGTGGTATTCATAATCGTACTTCAGGCACTTGACACATTTGGCAGCTTGTTTACAGTAATTCCCACAATGTTCTAAGTATGTTTTTGATATTCTAGAAGGGGTGAATCCTGCTTGAAAAGGTGCTGTAATTTAATCTTCGGGGAAAGAGGAAAACACTTACATTTTTCAGGGTTTGAGTGTCAAGTATTGGTTTGCTGTGTTTTGCAAGAGGAGTTTATAACTTAGTGGTAAGTTGTCTCAGTTCATCAAAGGTGGCATTGAACGCTTGGTCACTTATAAAGAAGGTTAAAAGGCCTGGGAGAGGGTATCCTACCAATGCCTGATGCAGATGCTCAGGTGTAGGGGGACAGAGGGATAAGGGAGAGAGGTATCTAGTGGTAGGAAGACGGGCTGACTGGAGGCTGGGACTGCCTCAGCTGGTATGTCCAGAAGAACCAGTTTGGGCTGTTGCAGCCATTCCTAATCATAAGGGTTTTTTTCATGTTGCTTTTGAACACATTCAGATGCTTTTTGAATGGTTTTGAAAGCATTCAAATGCAACTTTTTAAGTAAAAACCTAAAAGATAGTTAGACAGTAAAGAGTCCGTAAGAGAAAAACATGCTTTTTCTCTTTTTTACCTTCTGGGCCTTAGCTGTTGTGCCTTCTTGTAGCAAACACAGCTAATGCCATGTGAACTCTTCACATTTGAAAAAGTTGCCTTTTTAAAGATGATGACTGGCAGAATTAAATGCAAGATTTTTAGAGCTGCTTCAGTTCATGTATAGTTTGAATGCAGTTTGTTGTAAAGTTTTATAGTTCAACAGCACTGACACATTTATATACATCTGTTTTCTCTTAGTTACAAGGGACCATTCTTCAGTATGTCAAGACCCTAATGGAAGTGATGCCTAAGATCTGCAGGTTACCAAGACATGAGTATGGTTCTCCAGGTTAGTTTTTGTTTGCTATTACCTTAGCAGCCTTAATAAGATGATACTAACCACTGTCTTCTGAATCTTTTATATCTCTCTTTCCCTCCTTCCTTTTTCTCATGATAATCAGCTTTTAGCCTGACTTTGGTTTTTTGTTTCTTTTTTTTTCCCCACATAAGAAGAATAATTGAATTCTGTGCTTTCTGAAGGTACTTAATGAAGTGTTAAGACTTCTGTATGTGGGGCAAAAGGATGACAATTTGTACAGAGACAGCCTAATGAAATAATTGATCTTGAGATGGGATGTCCACAAGAGTTTCTGTTTCTCGTCTTTCTCATAAGCATGTTGATCTTTTGCCTCAGCAAGTTAGCCTTTCATATTTTTTCTGTTTAAATGTCTAATTTAGATAACCCAGTTCTCTGGAACAGCCTCTATTCCCTTTTCCTTTACCCTCACCAAATACAAGATAAAAGGAGTGATACTGCTGGGAGGCAAACTGGTCCTGCCAGAATAGTTATGTCTGAGGCTTGTGTGGGGTGCATCTTAGCCTCTCAACAGGAGGTATGACAGTTGCAGAAGAAGAAATGGCATTGAAATCTGCTTGCTACTATGGAGAAATAATTGGCTAATTAGTATTTATCACATTGTTCCCTGAAATTCTGAATCTGCTTTCCCCTTCAAAATATTCCTCCTCCACAACTTCTAATTAACACAAATTAGTCCTTCCATGTGCCACCCACCTCCTGAGTTTATTTTTCCAGAGTCACTTAGTTTTATTAAATGCCACTCCAACTGGAATGAGGTTGGTTTTTTTCTGCTTCCCACAGCTTGCTTGACGTTCATTACCAATGTTAAACGAAATTGAGGTCTCACTAAGTGTTTCCTTCCTGTTTTTCTCCCTGGAGCATAGAAATGGATGAATCATATAGTTAGGAGTACAAAAATAATCTCTCTGAGGCTTTTAGCCATTCATTAACGTCTGACCGCAAAAGCAGTAGGTATTCTCAAATATAGATAATGCATCACCAGGATC
Organism: Anthoscopus minutus; assembly: GCA_013399455.1. Classification (NCBI taxonomy): domain Eukaryota; kingdom Metazoa; phylum Chordata; class Aves; order Passeriformes; family Paridae; genus Anthoscopus; species Anthoscopus minutus. Next base: position 25,238 of record VWYI01047360.1, read on the forward strand.
TGTGATCCTACAGGTGAATTAGGAAGCTTGCCAGAAATCCTCACCTGTAAGGGCTAAATATTTGGCAGGAAATGCCCAGGGATTTTAGGAGAAATCTTTCTCTTAAGGTTGAAAGACAGTCCATCCTATAGGAAAGGCAGAACTTTACTGGTGGAATGGTAACAAACTATTTTGACCTCATATTTATTATTCCAAAAGAAAAGCCATTTGTTTAGATGCCTATTGTACCAAGAGATCAAAGCAACTCTTGGTTTTACAATGGAATATCATACTGAATTTTAGAATTGGACTGGATCTCAAAACCCCACCTGATTCTCTGCTCCTTTACTGCCCCTGTTGCTGTCAGGTTTTGTCTTAACACATGTCGTTTTCCTGTTCTGAATTATTTTTAGCAGAGGACACATAATAATGCCCTGGAGAGTCTTCCAAGAAATGCAGAAACAGTCTTTATAGCACTGGTATGCCATCTCCCCCTTTCCTTTCCAAGTTGCCAGACAGAAAAGGTTTGAGGAAGGTCAGGGCACCCCACTGTTCTCTCTCATCAGGGAAAAACTGCCCTGTGCTCTCTAACACCTCCCCATCATAGAGCTGTCTGCCCTTGGAACAGCACTGGCTGATAAAGGAAAATGTTCTCTGTGATGAGGATGTGCTGTAGATTTTAGTCTTCACAGGGAAAGGAGCTGCCAGACTGTAGAAGGGCTGGATCAAAGAATGTTTCCTTTGAGTCACTGTCCTCTCTTTTCTGTGCTAAATCCTTCTCTTTAGCAGTCTTTTCCACACCTAGTTTACGTGTTTTGCCACAGAAAATGCAAGCTAATACACAACAACTGTTGTCTGTTCCCTCCTCTGCCTCCAAAAGCTTCCTCAGAAGTTGTTAGTTGTAGTAGTAAGCCTGAGTGCTGTGGGGTATGTCTGTATGCTGCTTCTGTTCTTTCATAACATATCATTTCATGTTCTTTCACATCATGTTCTTTCATTCATATCATTTAATAACTTCTTTATAACTGGCACAACCTACGTATTCAGACCAAAACTGTGACTCCAGTCTTTAGATGAAGTGTGTAGATTCTCATCTATCTTGAGGTAATGTGCATTTATTTATGCAGAATTAATTTCCTGAGTACATTCTCCACATGCAAAGTGATTTAAGCAGACTCAGTAAGTAAGCCTCTAGCTCTTTTGTGCACTTCAGACTTTTCATTTGGAGAGTTTTGTTTGGACTCTGCTGATTGCAATTCCTTGGCCCCTACATAATCAGCCTTCTAGACTTGTGGATTTCTAAATGGTGATCTATTGCTGCTAAAAGGAGCAGGATACAGACAGTGGCATCAGAGTTGTTCAGGACTCCTCTTTGCCAATGGGTTTGTTTCCATAGGAACAGTCTAAAGCAGAGGGGAACTTGTTCATCTTGTAGTCATAAAAATATTTGTCTAAAAATACATTAAGCATAAGGATTTTTAAAGGGACCTTTTAAAGTTGCTAAAGCTCTTAAAGGAATATTTGCCTTGTAAGAGTTTAAGCTTGAAATTTAATCTTGGAGATAACATTTTTTTCTGCTATTTTTTGAGTATTTGAACAAGTCATTTCTGCTTTTGACAAATAAGTATACTGCCGCTCTGAAGCATTATTGAATGCCGTGAGGAAAAGTAGTTTGTCAGCTCTGCTGTGAGATGAGGCTTTTCTGACTGGTATACCACCCCTCCAAAATAAACTTTTTAAAAGATCAATGACCTTAGCAAGAAATAAACTTCATGAGAAAGTAGCCAAATTGTGTATTTTTTCCGAAGTGTTTCTCCTTTTAAAAAAAAAGTAACAAAACCAAACCAAAGAAACAGAACACTCAAAGCTGGTGCAGCACTTGTTATCCCAGGCCACGACCTCTTGAAATCCCATGAGTTGACATGGCAGTTTGGGGAAGCCCTCCAAAGCCCCATGCCACTGGGCTGCTGTGTTCCCATCTCTCCCTGGGCTGATTATGCTGCTGGCAACACTTTGGGATGTGTTTCTGCACAGCAGTCTGCCAAAAAAGAGTCTTCCACCCTGCCTTTTTCTGGAATATTTCAAGCCAGAGTCTAATCGGGACTGGAGCAAGCCTGAGCTTGGAAGCATGGGGAAGGGCAGCAGTGGCTGGAGGCTGCGAGAGAAGCATCACTTGGGGCTTAGGAGAGGGTTTGTGATTCTACCTCTTATCCTGGGTTTTTGATTAAACTCGGCTAAGGAGGAGAATAATTCAAGTGAGGGCACACAAGTCCACATTGCTTGAAGGTTATGTATTCATAGGTCTTCCTGAAACCTGTCCAGTGGAGAAAGATTTGGGAAGGCATCAGACTATTTGAAGGAATTTAGGGGAAACCCAGATCACCTTGATGATTTTAAGAGGGCATGAAGAATTAATTAATTATGCAGAACAATGGAATTATTTCTAGCAAAATATACACAGTGCACAGGCTCCATGGTCATAATTCCTGCATACATGTATATGCTTAAAACTGATTAATATTTCCATTCAAAGGAATGAATGGCAGCACTGTTGATATGCAGAGCTGATGATGTCTCTTGTAAGCCAAAGAAGTATTTGGATGCAGCATTTGAAGGTCTCAATGAAAATGAACATAAACTAAAGATCATTATAACACCCAGTTTCTTGGGAGCAGCTTTGCTATCGCAGATTAGTAGATTTTATTTGATAATAGTCAGGTCAGTTGTTTGCAGAAAATAACGCAAAACACAGCTAGACCAAGAATTATAAAGATGCAGTTTATAGTCAGAAATTCAGTTCTGGAATTAATAGCTCATTTTTGTCCTAACCTTTTCGGTACTAGAATTGTTACAAGCTCTGGAACTTGTTTGATTTCAGTCTGTAGGTGTGAGTTGAGAAATGAAAGGTGACCAAAGTGAAGGAATCCAACCAGCTTTGAGTTGCATGTGTTGATTTGCTCTGACTTCCGAAATTAATCAGTGTAAAGTCTGCACAGCTGAAACTTGGCATCTGCTGTTTGAGTGCTGTTGAGATAGGATTTTGGAAGAATCCTTTACTAATCTTTGGTACTTTACTGGATGTATTCTAGATCAACAGTCTCTGCTTCTGTTGAGATCTGTGTAAATCAGAAACTGGGATTATATAATCAATTATTATGACACCTAATGTTGTCCCATCTGCAGGAATAGAGGGATTTAGTTAAAACTGCTTTCTTGGAGAGGAGGAGCAAAAAACCTTGATTCATTTACCTTGCAAAATTCTGTGTATATATAACTAATTCAGTAACTTATGAATTCCACCCTCAAACAGAATGAGAGGAAGAAGGAAGGTTGCAGGCAATTAAGTGAAATTAACTTTCCTAAGACACTTGTTCTTTTTCCAGGTCTTTAGTAGGCATGCATAGTCTTTCATAAAAATATACTTCTGTGTACTGTGCACAGAAGTGCAATTTGGAATGGCATTGCTCGAATATTAACGGTGACGTGATGATGTTATTTCTGCCACAGGACTCCACTGGGGAGCAGATTGCTCTTTCATCAGAAATAGCCTATGTAGCTCTGTAAACTTTTTTCTGTTTTGCTGGTAAATCAAGCTCTTGATATAAAGGGAAGAAGTACAGTAATGATGGCAGCATTTGGAACACCTGCATGCTAAATACTGACTGTCAGATTTTCAAAATAATATCACAATTTGTTCATGAGTGCATGTGGGTGTGCATATTTATATATCTCTATATGGAGACTGGAGCTTTGAGGGAAGAATTAAGAAACTTTTTTAAGGACTTTGAAAGGAGCTCTGTCACCTGCAGTGACTGTAAAAGACTGTAATTTTTACAGTATGAACCTCAAACCTCTTTGACTTTTACTATCCTGCTGCTTTTGGGTGGACTTAATGTCTCATTTTGGTTTCAGTCACACTTTCAGTATGAGTCCCTTGTTTCTGGTCAGTTATCTGTGCTGCTCCTGGTTTCTCTCTCTGCCATCCTGCTCCTTTATATTTGCTTTAAGTGACATGGGTTATTCTCAGGATTTCACTGCCCATGAAAAAGTATTTCTTGTCTTTCCAGATGTCAGCCTTTTTTCTGAAACTCCCCACAAAATCCACAGGCTTGGTAGGGGGTTCAGTGGAGTCTGAAAACCCTACTCTTTTCCTCCCTGTCATTACCAGGGGTTGCTTCCATGTAGCAGCAGAATCTTCCTTGCTGTTGTGCTCAGCTTCTGTTTCTCACCAAGCTGTTCCCACCCACCCTACAAGCTAAAGGCAAGAGCGTGTCCATGGCCATGCATGTCACTGACACCCTGTTTGCTCAGATAGTGTTTTCTCTTCGTGGTCACCCTGTGGAGGTTCTACAGTTCCTCATGGTGTTTCAGGGAGTCTTCCAGGACTTCTGCTGGTTCACCTTCAATCTCTGTGTATGTGGCACGGATCATAAGACCAGAAACACTGTTGTAGTTTGATTTCCTCTGTGGCACAGACTTAAGTCCAGGATAACACATCAGACTTTTGTTTGCAGAAAGTCTTGGAATGAGGAAAGTGTTTGACTTCTAGGAATTCATCCTTAGGAGACCTTTCTTTTTAGATGTTGAAATCCTTTCATCAACAAACACAAAAGAAATAGTAGGATGTGTAACTAAAACACACTGGAGGTTTGTGATAAAGCTGATTTCAGTTCCCTAACTTCACATTTTCTTCCTAGCATCAAAAACTTTTTGGGGAAAAAAATTTTCAACCTTTTCAGTCTCATCTTTAAAATGGGAGTCCCAGTATTCAGCACTGCAGCATCCCATTACCACGGTGGGCAGGTGTGTTTAAATGACAAACACAAGTGTTCACTGCTCCTCACACACCTGGGGATTGTGACTGGATGGTGTCCTGCAGTGTTCAATGAACAGTGACAGCCTTTCCCACAGCTTTTCCATTCCACAGTCCTGGTATTGTGGGGAGGTGGGAATTGGTGATGTGCTGGCATTGCTTGCTTTTAACTAGTTGTAAATGTGTTACTGTGGAATAAATTAAGCTCAGCAAGCACTTGCCTGCATGTAACCTTTCTCCATCAGTTTTTCAGTTCTTTTTTTCTCACAAGTCACCAAGGTACTTAAGTTAAGTCTGAAATTCATCTCCACTGAATACATGTGGGAACACTCATTTGCTGTTAATTTTCTATTGACAAAGAGTTCTTTGAGATGTAACAGAGTCAGCCATGCATCCCCTCATCATGCACTTCACTGATGTTTTGTGTTACTAATTTTAATGAGGTTTTCTGTAAAACTGTGTGGGTTACCTATGTAATTCTTTCCTTCGTTGCATGTTTTCAAGTTCCTCTGCTGAATTTGAGGAATTTCCTTGGAAGAGATATGCTGCAGGCTGTATTTTATGTTTGTGTGCTCTCTCCAGCCATTGCCTCACTGGGTAGTTAGCCAAGTATGATCTCCTGCATGAGAGATGTTCATCAGCTGTGTCAAAGGAACTCATGGGAAGGTGCTGAAGGGTGTCTGTGTTCTCTTTCCTTGTCTTCTCTCAGTGGCTTTAGATGCAGTTGGGTGGAGATTTATCTGGCTTGATACAGTGTAATGGAAATGAACTGGTGTGTGCAGCATGCAATTTGATAGCTTTTTATGATGCATTTTCTTCTCAGTCAAGTATTTTGGTGGCTTTTTGGAAGGGACAGGCTTGTGCAGGAAGATGGAGAAATGCTGCTAAGAATAATTTGTAAAAAGCTGTCTGATCTAGTGTAGTTCTCTGTTCTTCCTCTTCCATCCTGCACATGGCTTTAACTTCTGAATGGTGACCAGACTGGGTCTCTGCAGAAGTTACTGAGCCTGTGGTTTCCTGGGCTTCTCTGTAACCAAGGGACTTCGCAGCCTTTCTGGGGCTGGAGGGCAAGGAGCTGGAAGTCCACCAGCCTGTTATGCATCACCATTGTTTAGGAGAAGTTTGATGGAAAGGATGCATGTTTATGTAAACTATGTGAGTTTGAAAATCATAATTGTAGCTGGTTTTTAACAACTTTTGCGAAACTTTGACAGAAACTGTGTTCTGGTTGTGCTTGTCAGCAGGATCTGGTGTACCTTGCCTGCAGAGCTTGACTTGTGATCTGTGTACTTGCTTTGAGAGGTTGCAGATCTCACCTCTGGCCCCAAGGCACTGTCAGACTCACAGCCTGACACTATCCCTCATCCTTGTATCTGAGCTCTGCTCTGTCCTCCTTGCTGGCTCTGTCATCCATGAAAATAGCAGCTGTGAATTGAGTGTGTCAGTGGTGCAGCAGGCTGGGGAATGGTGGCTGGAACAGGACTTAAAGCAGATGAGAGCTTTAGTCTCTCTTCCTGCTCCTGGGTATTTTTTTATCATCTCCCATACTCCCTCCTTTTCCAGGAGTGAAAAGTTAGGCACTCCACTTTGCATGATTTATCCAGTTTAAAAGGTCAGTGCGCTGGCTTAACACTTCATAATCTCTGAGTTTTAATGCATTTAAATGATTTTCTTTTCAGTTTCCTGTAGGCTACATGTCTGGAGGTAAAATCTCATGAGCTGACACATGGAGAGGGAACTCCAAATCTGCACCTTTGGTTATTTGTATTCTCAAACAGTGTATGGATGCACATTTTTGCAACCTTTGAATAGATAAATTGGTTAGAAAAGGGCTTTTGGAGCAGAATTTGAAGTTAATACTGTTCTCTATGACTCTTAGTCACATGGCCAGTATCTTGTCTGCTTTCCTGAGGTAACAGTGTGCTGTGTGATCATCACTAGATTTCTTTCTGGCTCCTGAGACTTTTTTTTTTGCTTCTCTTCTGATTTCAGGTATCTTGGAGTTTTTTCACCATCAGCTGAAGGACATTGTTGAATATGCAGAACTGAAGACTGTCTGCTTCCAGAATTTACGGGAAGTGGGAAATGCTGTCCTGTTTTGTCTCCTCATTGAACAGAGTCTGGTAGGTGCCTGCTGTGCTAGTTTAAAATCCATCTGTCTCTCAAAATGTACTCTCATATTTTTGTTACTAACGTCATCAATAACAAGGTTGAAATCTGTGAGTTTGCTGTTACTGATGGGCAGATGGGTAGAAACAGTTCCCTGCACTCATCTCTCACAGTCTTGCAGGGTCTGTTAGATACAGTGATGCCTGACTTTGCTGGGTGAGAAACGTTGCCTCTTGCATGGTACCTGAGGATCTGACATTGCAATCTTCACTATAAATTATAATCACATATGGCACTCCTGCAGCCAGTCACAGTGTGGCCACTCTTAATGTGAGCGAGTTGTGCAGCTGGTGCTGCAGTATTCCTTTCCTTCATTGCTGCATGTCATTCCTGTTGAGGTGTGAAACATCACAAGGTTAACATAGACATGCTTGGACATCCTCCTTGCTGCTTGGATAGCTGACAGTGGCACAGAAATTTACTCATCTATCCTAGCTTGAATGAAACTGTGAAATGTGTCAGTCTTTCAGCTGCTTTTGATGTATCTGGAGTCTACCTTACACTATGTAAACCTGCCCACTACTAAGGGCACAGTGCTACAATTGATCTTTATCCCTACCTGCAGTTTTATTTTCCCACCCTTCTTCCATGGTATTACTATTTGCTGTTCAAACAAGACGCCCAGACCTGTAATTTCTTTGTTTTCAATGCTTTTGGTGCTTACAGAGGAAAGGTGGGAATTTATAATGGTTCAGAACAGCAACAGGTGTGCTGGCTTCCCTTTCTTTACCAGCATGGTGCTGTTGAATATTGGGTGGGGGAGTCTCTTCCCTTGTGCATGCAGGTGCCCTGCCCAGGCTGTGCAAGCTCACGGTGTTGCTGAGTTTGGGCAGCATGCAGAGATCTTTGCTGACTGCAAACCAGCCACGTCATTTCCTCAGCAAGCTGGCTGGGGGCCTGCTGTTGGACAAAAATAAACCTGCACGGAAGGCTTCTCTAGGGGGTATTAAAGCTGTTGGTGTTAGATAAGGTAACAAAGACATGCTGTTCCTCAGGGTTCCTGCTCATGGCATTACAGCATCTCTCCCTTGTGGCAGAGAGTAATTGTAGGGCTGGGTGACCAGCAGCAAACCTGTAGTCAATAATGGCACAGCTGTAACAAGATGAGCAAGTGGATTGCTTTGGATTCAGGCTGTGTGGGTGTGTGGTCAAAGGCCAGGCAGGCAAGGGCCATCACTCCCTCCTGGGAGGATTGAGGGTATACCAGAGTGACACCAGTATGGAGGTAGCTTCTTTGGGACACCACCAAGGTTACCCTTCCCAGTCATACACCTGTGCTCACTGCCTCTTCTCTCGTTTTTGTCCTCAGTCAGGCCCCCATGTCCTGTCATGTATTTCAGTATTCTTCCATTGTGGTCATCCCTCATAATTAATCTAGACTTCAGCCCAGTGCAAAGTGTAATTCTGTGTATATCTGTGATAGTGGATGGGTCTTGTTTATCCTGAGTGCCTAACACATGCATTTCCCTGGTTGACATCAAGGAATTAGACCTGGAAATGGCACATGAGCCCCAGCACCCTCACCTTGCTAAGAGTATGGACAATGACCAACTTTTCTAATATTTGTGTTGAGGGATTACAAAGTAATAGGGTCTCTGCTTCAAAAATGAGAACAGGGTTGTAGCAAAGTCATGTATCTGCTTCTGGTCATCTTTGCCTTTTCCCTGTGTGTATGCACAGGAGCAGAGAAACAGGAGACATCTGTCTTTCTTTCCCCTGTCTCTAAAGATGTAAAATACTTACCAAGACATGATTCTCTGCTGTTGTCACATATTTCTGCCTGCCTGGCAGGGAGACACTCCCACCACGATAAGCTCCCATTAGGATAATGGGTTGTGGCTCTGGTAAAAATAACCAAGCAGTGAATCATCTTCCCCTTTTTGTCTGTTTGGAGCTGTCTGCCAGTTTCCCACCAAATTTACTCATTCTGCATTAGTTTATTTAATAAATACCCTGTCCTTTATGAACTGCCAGCTGAGGGTGGGAGGGAACTTGCTGGAGTTTATTTGGGAGTTCAGAGTAACCTGGTGAAATGAAGTGGTCTTTGGGAGCGAGCCTTGAGGAGAGGCAGGGCTCCCTGCTGTGGTGACAGAGGCTGGCTGCCCTCTGGTGTTTCTGCAGTGCCATCGGCCTGCATTTGGAATCTCGTTGTGGGGGTCTGGTGTGGTTTGGGCATTGATGCTTCTGTCCTAAATGCCTCTTGTTTTCTTAAGTATTTTTTCTCTAGAGGAAGTGTGTGACCTGTTGCACGCCGCGCCGTTCCAAAACATCCTGCCCAGGGTTCACGTCAAAGGTATCGGCAAAGTGAAAATGCCTTCCTTGGGTAATGCATTCTCCTTTCCCTTCCTGCTGCTGTGGTTTCAGTAACCACCTCCAGCCACCCTTTACCACTGCACTGGTAATTACAGGACAGAAGTATCAGATCCAGGCCTGTTTGCCTGGCTGAAAACACAAATGTTTCCTGGTGATGCCCTGTGCAAATTACAAGGGGAAGAGGGGGAATGCCATGACAGAGAAAGGCAGGATGGGTGCCCAGGGCAGTATTATCCTGCTTTGTGGATATAGGAGAGGGTTTTTTGAAACTGCTATTTAGCTTATAGAATTGTCAGTTAAATGGGGTGTAGAGAGTTTGTCAGCAAGTAAGTAAATAAAGGTGGTCTCTGTAGATTTTTCACTTCCTTTTCACTAAGGTGAGTATGAAATAGTGAATATTTGCAGGATTGCTTCCTGTGGTATCTGTTCTCCTCATCTTCCATCATCAGAAAGTGAGCTGTCCCCCATCCCCCTTGCCCTCTCTTCTTCCTGTGTTTCTCCTCTGTCTCCTTTCTTTTCCGTTTCTTACTGCTGGAGCAGCTGATTTGTTCTGTTTGGAGAAATCCCATCAGCTACAAAACTCAGAGAATATTTTCAAGCTCACAGTAGCTGCTTTCATCTCGGCATAAAACTAACCAGACCATTGTAAACAATATTTTTCCATTTGCCAGAGAACATTTCCTACTTGCCAATGCTGAGGAAGTGCCATCTGCTTTTTAGCCTTGCTATACACAAGAGTCCAGCCTCATTTTACCTCACCTTCTAGGGACAAACATTTTATACATAAAGACAGCTTAGTTGTCTTAGTACAAGTGGGGGTCAAATATCATGGCAGCAGCAGCATAACAGAGCCTTATACTCTTCCTTGAATTTAGTTAAATAGATGTACTCTTCTACAAATATTTCTTTCTGTTTCACATGTAATGTAGCATTTTAATATATTTATTTCTCTAAAAGTGCATTGAAGATTAACCAGCTATTTAATACTTAAATTGCCTAAAAAGAACACAGTTTTCTTCCTCACTGGATAAAGATTGTGGTAAAATAATTCTCTTGGTTAATTGCAATTCATGATTGCTCTCTTCACTTTTTTTTCCTTTCAGAGGGTGAAAGACTTGATGCTAAAATGAAGAGACTGGAATCAAAATATGCTTCGCTACATTTGGTTCCTCTCATTGAAAGACTTGGCACACCCCAGGTAATCTCTCTCATTTGTGTCAGAAGCAATTCAAGAAATTTCTGAGCATCAGAAAGCCTGTCTTGATAGCTCTGTCAGAACTTCAACCTGCACATCCAGCTTGTTTGCACAAATGATTTTTATTTAGATCCATGAATTTTGTGAAGCTGTTAAAGCTTAGGAGTTTAAAACATTTGAGACTGAGGCAGAAGTGACACATGTGGGGGAAAATGCTAATTGGTATGTATGTTTACCATGGTAGACCTTTCAGTGTAAGGTCCAGCTTATTCCTCCTGCAGTTTCTATCAAAGGAATCAGTTTTCTTGTGCACATGTGTATATATTTTTATTTTTTTTTTTAAACATTTTGTCACTTTTTCAGCCACTTAGAAACTCTTGGAAAGTGAGTGGTCATTCGAGATGAGCTCTCCTGGAAACAATGACCAAAGAGAACATTCTTGAACTGCCTTTGCAGTTTCAGCACTCTTTCCCTTTCTCCTTGTGTGGGAGTGCATTAATCCCCTGCTAACCTTAGCAGTTTCCTATTGGTTGAGATATGAATAGTGGAAAGCAAGGGCAGAATGCCCTGAAGCACAGTTCACACTGCTTTGTCATCGTAGGTGCTGCAGTTCAGTAGGTGCTGCTGCACTAGGAGAGAGCTGTCTGTGTGATGGCACAAGCTGGGACAAGCACAAGCAGCATTACCTCCTATGGATTTTGTCTGAGCCTGTTGGTGCTCCTCTTTGGAGCTTTCTCATCTCTAACAGCAGCAGCTGAGGGAGGTGTGCAGGACAGTGCATGTAGGAGCTACAGCAGAGCACTAAACTTATTGGTTTTGCTTTCTGCCTCCATTCAAAGAATTCTTTAAACTTCCCTGAGATAAATCCAAGACTAGCATTACTGCAGTTAGTGTTACTCACTTTAAGCCTGTCTGCTTAAAAAGGATTTTATAAATTTCTCTGAATGTTTATCCACCAATCTGATCCCCAGGTTAGCAGTGTCTGTGTCTGACCTCAATTTAAATCAGAAGACGTTTCTCCTAGAATAAGCCATGTGCAACTGAAAAATGTGTTGTATTTATTTTTTAAAATAAAATTATGTGGTGAAGTGGCTTTTACCAGGATTTTACGCTTTGTTTCTCTCCACTTCAGCAAATAGCAATCGCAAGGGAAGGGGACTTGCTGACCAAAGAACGCCTCTGCTGCGGCCTGTCCATGTTTGAGGTGATCCTGACGAGGATCCGCTCCTTCCTGGACGATCCCATCTGGCGCGGACCCCTGCCCAGCAACGGGGTGATGCATGTGGATGAGTGTGTGGAATTCCATCGCCTCTGGAGCGCAATGCAGTTTGTCTACTGCATCCCCGTGGGAACACACGAGTTCACTGTGGAGTATGTGCTGCCAGCTGCCCGCAGTGCCCCTGTGGGCAACAGTGCTTGGCTTGTGCTGTCGTGGCAGCGGGGCTGGAACGGAGGCGTTCGTGTGCCTGTCTGCAAGAGCTTAGTGCAAAACCAGGGAGAAGTGCTGCCATCACTGCAAGGGGCTCATCACCCATGAACACAGATACTATTGTCTCTTTAGTGAAAATAACCCTCTATTTTAAGTATTGCCAGTGTATAAGGAATGATCCTGCGACAAACAGGCCCTAGCACAAACAGGCCCTAGCACGTGTCTTTCAATAGGGGCCATACCCCTATGGACACCCAGCTTAAATAAAATAGCAGAATATTTGTGCATCTTAACAAGTATTTTTTCTCTGAATCAAGAGCAAGAATGAGCATTTGGAATTTAATACGATTAGCATGCGTTAACCAGGACAACCCTGTTCTTTGTTCTTGTTTTTGTTGGTTTTGAGAATATCCTTTTTTTGAAAAATTGTTGAGCTGTAACATGCTTTTTACTGAGCAATTAGAAAACAGCGTAGGACATTTACTTCCTTTCATTCCTGCAGCCTAAAGGAGCAGAGTGGTGTTGAATTCCCACTTTGTTTTCTTTGCAAGCGTTTTTTCCACTGAAAATGAAATGTAATGCCACAGGAGTCTAATGGAGAGTAAATGTTTTTGGAGTAACTCTGTTACATGAAATTAAAAGAGGAAGGGAGTTCTGTTTTTTTGTTAAGCATCTATTTGAATTGCTTGTGACATCTCCAGTGATAATCAGTATACCAGAGCTTTTGCTTTCTAGATGAATGTCTAACGTATTTATTATTGCTGATTACTGTGTGTTTGCTGTGACTGTGTTTTGAAGATGTAGTTGAAACCTGCTCTGTGGTGTGTTTCCTGTTCCAGGCAGTGCTTCGGGGACGGCTTGCACTGGGCTGGCTGTATGATCATCGTGCTTTTGGGACAGCAGCGGCGCTTTGATGTGTTGGATTTCTGCTACCACCTGTTGAAAGTCCAGAAGCACGATGGCAAAGATGAGGTTATCAAGAATGTGGTGAGTTGAAAACATCAGTATTCACTGTAGGAATGGAGACAGCAACAACTCAGAGCTGTTTGTACTCAGATGCAATACAGATGTGTCAATCCTTTTTTTAAGAACGAATTGCTGAAAATGAGGGCACCAGGGTTTTCAGAACCAAAAGATTGAGGCATTAAGGCTGGAGTTTGAAGACTGGTCAAGCAGAATTCTAATGTCACAAGTATATGAGATTTTCTTAATGCCTTCCATCTCATATATGTTCATTCCCATAATGACCAAGCTACCTTAAACTGAGCTACTTTGTACCCAAAGCAGCACTGTCAAAAACCAAAATGAACCTTGGATTTCCACTGGATTAGCAGTGCAAGGGAAAAATTTGTAACATTACTGGGAGAGCTGAGGTAACAGCATTTGCTGCTTCTCTGACTAAGGCTTTTCATATCCAAAGCTAATTCCTGTGTTTGTGTTCTTTTGATGTTTGCAGCCTTTGAAGAAAATGGTTGAGAGAATTCGCAAGTTCCAGATTCTGAATGATGAAATAATTGCTATTTTGGACAAGTATTTGAAGTCCGGTGATGGAGAGAGCACACCCGTGGAACATGTGCGCTGCTTCCAGCCACCAATTCATCAGTCCCTTGCCAGCAACTAGATTCTCACCTAACAATACTTTTTGCACCTCTTTAGGCTAAAAGAGTGAGGAAAAAACCAAGACACAAAACCCACACCAACAGTTTTAAAGAATACTCTCATCTGCATCTTTCAGTATGCCTGTGCCATTTGAGTGGCACGCTGTTCTCTCCAGTCTCCAAGCACAGTAACTGTATACAATCCATACTTATTTTTCTAGACTAAAAATTTTATACACTTTGATTAAAAGCCTGTAAGATTTTTGAAATCTCTTTGCATTCTTGTCCCGAGGTGGCCGTTTTAGCCTGGACTGGTATAATTTTCCCCTGAAGCTATAGAAATAATGGCTGTGGAGGATAAAAAATGGTTCTGTAGAAAAAATTTTTAGAAATCAATGCATAATTGTTTGTATTAGAGCCTTAATTGCTTAATTTGCCTTTATTAAAAAAAAAAAGAGAAAAAAACAACAAAACAAACTCTGCTGGTGCTTTGTGAATAATTTTCTAGTCAGGTGATTCTTTTTCCTCTTTGCAAAACTATTCTCAGAGATCAGTAATTATGAAATTAAGGCTGTTTAAAGTGTTTGTTTCAAAGTTATTTAACATGGAGGTGACCAATAGGATTCTGATCTTTTTAAAAGGTGGAAGTTTGATTGATTAAAATGGGGACTGTTTACTTTTTCCTAATAAGAGCTGCTAACAGATTTTATATTTTGGTTTGCAATACCTGCATACCCAAACATGTTTACAAGTGATGAGTAATTCTTGTTTATGAGAATCTTGACTACAGTGATCAGGTGTAATCTATCTCAGTACATAAACTCTATTGAGGTTAATCATGGTTTATTATGGAAAGTATTTGCTAAATTACACTTTCTGTATAATGCAAACACTCTATCAGTAAAATTGTAAAACTTTGCAACTATAGAAGGTGAATTTTAAAGGAAACCATTCAGCCAAAAGTAGCAACTCCTGCTTGCTTACTCCAGGATCCTTTCAGAGTTTGTCAGCTGGCTTTGGGATCAGCCCTAACCGAGATGTTAAGATGGCCAGAACAGACACAGACAAATTACATGTTTTACCCAGGATATGGATTTATGGAGATGTTACTTGGTTAGTGTTTCTAACCCATAGTGTGAAACCAAGAATGCATCCCTTTGAGAGCCTGGTTTTTTTTCCTTCCCTCTTACTAGTTCATGGTTAGGTTACAGCATGTCTTTTCTCCTGCTCAGCTCTCTCCAGGTGCTTCACAGCCATGAATTGACTCCAACAGTGGGTAGAAATGAGCATCTGACAGAGGAGGTACACAGGAAGTGAGGAATATGTAGGTATTGGAATGGCAGAGAACTCGACTTTTAGGAAAGAAATTAACTGAAATTTCCTCAGCAAAACAGGATGGAGATTTTCCAGGCAATCTACCAGCAAGTTTCCACAATCACAGGTTTTCCTAGGACATCTGTGCTTGAGAGCTGCTGTTCTGGAGTGGTATCTGTCGTGGTGAGAGTGCACACAAGGCTACCTGGTGCATGGGAGACAGAGACTTGTGCTTTGTTACACCAGCTTGTTACAGGATTTCTTTTACAGGGTGTTTAACAGTTGATTTTCTTTAAGAAACAGTCTTTCAGTTCACAGAAGACTTTTGGTCAGCCAGGTGCTTCCCTGTGCTTCCAGCTTCAGTTAAGCAAATAAACAACTTTCATATTTGCTGACATCATCATTGGTTTAAAGATATCTGCCATGCCTGAGGCTTTGGCTTGGCACTGGTGCAGAAATGGTTAATTAATAAAGCCTGACTTTTTGTTTAAGAACTATTTAAAAATAACTAATCATGATGTGAATAATTTCTAATTCTTACCAGTTAACTTTCAGCAGTAAGAGAATTGGTCTCTTAACATCTTACAACTACTATTAAATACATACTTTATGATCATTGAGGAGAAAAATGTTTAAGACAATTCAGACATTAGTCCTAGGAGATGTTTATTTCCCATTTCCATAATGTAAATTTTTATTATTTTTTTATGAAGGATTATAGACTTTATAGAAGCTAAATATTCTTTGCCTGGTATACCCTTTCCTACCTAAAAGGAAAAATGCAGCAAGGTGCACAAAAGGTGTAACTTTTTTATTTCCAATTAGTTCTTATCAAAAACCTTTTTCTTGTTTGACATCTTTGCCCCTCCTGTATGTTATGACATACAACAAAGGAAGGCAGCCAAATTTTGTTTCACAGGAGGTAACTTGGGGATTTTTTCTGTCCTAGGAAAAATCTTAATTTCTCTTAAACACCAAGCACTAAACCTGACAACATCCAGCAGTAACTAATTAGTCTCTGTCCCAAGTATTTCCAACTTTCACAGGCATGGTAGAAAGTTCCAATAAAACCTGCTTCCCTAATTTTTATTTCCTGCCTCTACAAAAGTGAATTACCACCTACCTGCCTCACCCCTCCCCCTGTCTTTTTTTTTTTTTTAAGGAATGCCATTAATGTTTTGGTTTTTTTGGCTCTTTTTGAAAAACTCAGTGTCACAGCCAGTGCCCTGTGTTGCTGTAAATAAAATAGCAATTCTGTGAGTTCAGGCTGCAACATCAGGAACAGCAGCTGGGGCAGCATGGTGCAGCACAGACAGAACCTGACCTTGCTTCTTTGGCTACTAGTAATGATTCAGATCCTTCCTTCTGCATAAATTGTCATGGCAGAAGCTACTATGCAGAGCACAAGCTCCTGCTTTCCTGTTTCAGCCAGCCAGTTACTCTGACTCGGTAAAAAGGGTTTTTTGATGCAAATCCAGCAAGTTTTGCACACAGCTTTACCTAACCAGTATTTTTGAAGGATCAGATGTGCTTGGTTGTAGCCTTCCTTTTCTCTTTTACAAACTAGGACAGAAGCAGTTGCTGCAGCTCCTGTTTCAATACGGTTACAGTCACTTTATGGTCAGGCAGGCAGGCCACAAGTACAAAGGATCCAGGTTTGCTGCAACCTTTTTACCACCAATGCAGAAATAAAGCCATTTATTTTTGATAAAATTGTAATTAGTGCAATACATCTTAAAAACAGAAGAATGAAACGACAGTATTTACACATAACTTAAGCAACAAACCCAGTTGTGGTCTGAGGTCATTTTAGTACTTTTTAAAGTAAAAATAAGGCAAATAAAAAACATTTCAGTGTTCTTTATCCAAACTAATCGAACTCAAAAATCAACGATTGTCTACACAAACTGTTAAAAAGTACATGAATTTCCAGACAAGCTCAGACATTTCACAGCAGAAAAAAAAAATTCCAGGGTTACAGAATTGTTCTTTTCTTAAGTAACACATTGATATTTTCAGAAGGCTGCCAAGCTTCCATTTCTCCTGGCTGAGAGACTCTCAGTGGATTGCATTTCACCTAGGCAGGCAGAACTTTCTTCATCGTCGTTAAAGCTGTCATATGTGCTCAGCAAAGTGCCATTTGCTGCTCTATCATCCTTCCGCAGAGAGAGGGGCAGGTTTGCCAGGGTGAAGTTAACATCTTTGAAGGCATGCAATAAAAAGATCCCCACAATAATAGTCAGGAAGCCGCTGAAGGTGCCGATAATGTCATCAGCCGCCATGTGTTGCCATTCCTTGAAAAGGATGGCAGAACAAGTTAAAACAGATGTTGTAAAGATTACGTAATATATTGGAGTCACTATTGAAGTGTTGAATATATCCAGAGCCCGGTTTAAATAGTTGATCTGCGTGCTCACACAGACAGTAAGGCTTAGCAGCAGAATCCAAGACAAGGGATGTTTCAGCATTGGTTTTCCTGCAAAAAGTTCCTTTATAGCAATGCCCAGACCTTTGACACAGGAGACTGATAAGGCTCCAATTACAGAGCAAATTGTTATGTACACGAGAATGTTGGTCTGTCCATGGCGAGGTCCCACCACACATATTAGAATTAAAGATACAATGACAACGAGTGTTGCGAAGACCACAAAACCTGTGGTTGGGGGAAAAAAAATCTTGTTATTTATAGACACTAATGGACACACTTGTTACTTATGGATTCTATTTATCAGAAGCAGGGGTATTTATCTTAGAGGTGCAAGGAAAACACTCATTAATGAGGGGACTGACACAGCTTAAGCAGAAGAGGATGTTTCTCATTCTTCTCCAACATCACAGTTTAGAAGACTTTAGAGTGAGCTAACCAAAACAAAGGATGTACCTCAGGCATGCTGTATTACCTTTGCCAGTCTATTGGCAAGACTAGTGCAGGATTAGATTGCTAAACTGCCTTACACCCAGACTCACTGAGGTGTAGATGCTGCCAGACACAGGCCTGAGTCTGAATTGAGTCTTTTACAGGAGATAAATTTTGGCAGGTGGCTGTATTCATCAGCAGGTTTCCAATGATCAGCTCATTCCTTAACAGCTTTTTACTCTCTCCTCATGTTTAAGATGAGAATTGCCTTTGTATAAATAGTATTTTGCAGATGTGCATTTGTGAGTGCCTCATCTTCCATGTAGGCATAGCAGCTCATCTGCAGGACTTTACTTCTCACCAGACACCACAACACCTACCTTTTCATTTTAAGCTCAAAAGTTACACTTAGAGATGACAGAACTTCAATCAAAATTTATAGAAGTTTTGTTTATCCACCTGTGCTGCTGCATATGTTTAAACAGTCACCTCCATCAAGGCGTTTTATTCAAGGCCAGACAAGTTCATTGACATCATGCAAAGTTCCCTATGGAATTATGTTACTGAATTCAAATCTCTACTTCATTTGGATAACATGCCTACATGAAGCAGACACGGGCCATCTTCCTGGAACTTGAAAGCGGCAGCAGTGAAACTATTAACTGAAGAAATTATGGGCTGTGTACATACTAAGCCAACATTTTTCTTACCTGGATCACCTAGTTTGTGAGACATTTCATCCAAAGTTTCTACTTCTTCCTCTTGTGGAGCATGAATTACCATCACAGTTGATCCCAGTATACTTAACAAACATCCTATTTTTCCATGTAAATTAAGTTTTTCATTTAAAAAGAAGGATGACAGAATGGCACTAAGAAATATAAAAGGCACCAACATACATGGGATTAGTAATATTCATTTGCTCATAAAGTTACAGGTTGTTTTGACTGTACAAGTCACCTGCATACACAATCTGCAGCTTAAAAATAGCTATTTTCTATCTTGAGATACTTGCTGTGGACAGAACTACCTGTCTGCCCAGAACCCTTTTGGCCTCTCTGCCCAGAACCCTTTTTTATGCTGCCTTCCAAGAAAATGCTATATCATGCAATGTGAGAACTTGCAAAAATAATTTTAGAAAGACGAAAATATTTACTTTGTATTGAAAATACTGCTCTGCTGTGATCACCATGTTTTTGAAATGCAGAAGACAATAGCTTTTCAGAGATGGACATGTAGATGCATTGCTAGAACCCTTTTATATTATAGCCACTACGTATTTAGAAAACCATAAAAGTTAATCCTGATGTTTATAAGCACTCTATTGTGTAGAGCAAAGCCCATTGATTACAGCATAGTTCAGTGCCATATTTCTAAAGAAATGTTTTACTTTTCTGTCTCAAATCCCACTGCTTTCTGTTAGTGTTTCTCACCTTACAAGAACACTGAGAGCTCCTAGAGGAGTCACTAATGTAGCTGGTGCAAAAGCATAGGCAGCAAAGTTCGCTACTTCTCCAGCTCCCACTGCAGAGGAACAGGAATGAAAACCCAAGAGTTAGGCTGTCTCATGCAACAAACCTCTGATCCAGTGCAAGTGTTCATCTAGACACAGACATGAAGCAAGGGAACAATGGAAAATTCCAATGATAGCATTCAGCTAACAGTACTAGCAGAACACACCCCTACCTCTCTTTCCTACTATTAAATTTTAAAAGCAGGCTGTGGAACTACAACAGGTATTAGAATTAATTCTACCAAATCAGAAGGTACTTCATTTTAGTGTCTGTGCTGTTGCTCCCCAGCCTGCCAGCTTGACTCGTGAAGTTCTGCATGGAGAAATTTGCAATAGCAGGATATAGGACAGCACATACAGTAAGCCATAGTTACCTGAATACAACCAGTAAGTTGAGAGTTCAAGCAATGAAAAAAATTCAGTAAACAGGCATAATCCCAAAATATGCTTCCCTTTAAGAAATCCCATATATCTAAGCACTTCTCTGATAAGACAAAAACCAGAATGCAAAGACATACAAAACCAGTATCTGCCTAGTTCCACTGCACAAAGGGGGCAGTTGCCTTAAAAAAGGAATTTCTGGTGTGGGAGAAGTTATATTAAAATCATTAGAACTGCATCCATCAAATCACCAGGTAACATTATTGTGTATTGTAGAATCCCAGTCTCGTTTCCTTTTTTGCAACCATGCTGCCATCTGTGGCATAGTTATTTATTAAAATTATATAATGCAGATAGTATTTTTGAAACTTAGATGAATTATTTTGATACTTACTTGAAAGAAGTCCAGCCCACCACAGCCATTCCTTAAGATATGCATGACCACCTTGACCTAAAATTGAAAGAACATTGGCTATTCCACTAAAAATACTGACAACCTGTCATTAATAACACTGCCAGGACATAAAATAATTTTTGCAACCCATGCCCCAGAAAACATGAGCAGCCTTTGATATCTAGGGTGTCTAGGTAGAAGGGTTGAAATCAAAGCATCTTCAGTTTTTGATGTGCCTGTGACTCCTACAGCCTACTTTGATAACCAGTTATTTTATTTCTTTTGTATTAGAAACAGCACTGATGATCATATCTGCATTACCCTGAGAATCAGTTCTTTCAAATCACTGAAATTACATGAAAAGCCAAGTTATGTGTTTCTTACTAAGACTGCTACTCTTCAGAAATTGTGCGTGGTTGATTACACCTGCAAACATCACATTTTCTCATTCCAAACCAGGGTGCCTGAATTATGTATCTCAAGATCAACCATCTTTTAGAAGCAAACATGACAGGAACTGAATAAAAATATTCAGAGTCAGCCTTCTGAATCATTGAGGATGCTGCAACTATCCTACCTAAATCTATTTTCTATCAATTTAAAAGCATTGCCCTGTCAATACAGGCCCTGGGAAAAAACCAAACCAAAACCAAACCAAACCCTTTTATAAGCCCCTTTAGGTACTGGAAGGCGCTGTAAGGTGTCCTAAGACCCTTTTCTTCTCTAAGCTGAACAATATCAACTCTGTCAGCCTGTCCTTAAAAGTTTTCTGTCCCTCTGATCATTCTCATGGCCCTTCTCTAGACTTGCTCCAACAGGTCCATGTCCTTCCAATGCTGGGGATCCTGGAGCTGGATGCTGCACTGCGGGTGGGGTCTCACCAGAGCAGAGCAGAGGGGCAAAATCTCCTCCTTTGCCCTGCTGCTCACACCTGATTTGGACATGTTTGGCTTTCTGGGCTGTAAGCACCCATGGCTCATGTCCAGCCTCTCATGTACCAGCACCCCCAAGCCCTTCTGCTCTCTATCTGTCCATCTCCAGCCTTGTGCTGATACCAGAGGTTGCCCTGATACAGGTGCAGCACCTTGCTCTGGTTCTTCTTGAATCTCATGAGGTTTGCACTGACCCACTCCTCAAGCCCATCTACGTCCGTCCCTCTGGATGCCACTTCCTTTGCTCTAGAGCATCAACTGCCCCCTCAGCTCGGTATGATCCACAAACCCACTGCCAGCACACTCAGTCAATCCCACTGTCTGTATCACTGATGAGGATATTTAATAGCTTTGATTGCCATATGAATCCCTGAGGCACACTAATCACACTGTTACTACACGTGATTTTTAGTTTTCTAAAACAATCTCCTGACACCCAAACACAGTTAACACTCTCTTAAAATCACTCACAGAGGAGCACAGACGTAGTTAAGAGTGCTGCCTGCAAGTTCAATTTGCAAGTACAACTTAGACTTAACTGACACAAAGGAATTCTTTGACAAGTGTCCCCAGAGAGCATTCCTATGTATTAAATAGCATGTGTCACACAGATTTAAGGGTGTCTGACACCAGAGAAAAAACAGCAGCTCTATGTTTTAGGTTTCATACACATGTAACAAAAAACCAAAAAAGTGAAAACAAGATGATTAGCTTAAAGAACTAATGAACAGAAGTAATCTGTTAGACAGCAAAATCTAAACATCAGTCAAAGATTAACATATTTACCTGCTCTCATGGAGCCTTTCCTGGCTAACCGGAGGAGACCTTTCTTCTTCAGGATGAAACTTCCTCCAATGAAAATGCTGGAACTCATAGCCAACACCAGACCAATACAGAAGTCATACTTCCCACGAGTTTGGCTCATCTCGTAAACTACTGAACACTGTCACATTGATCAATAAGGAGTAGAACTTCTGTTACTCAACAAAAAATGATGCAACACTGGAACAAAGCAAAATAACATTAGAACATAACAAAAGAACATGAACAAAATAAACACATTAGAATTAAGCTAGCAGAAATAGGTACTGTATAGGAAAATTCTCAACAACTCATGTGACTGGTTCTTCTGCAAGTGGCCTCTGCCACTTAAGAGTGGTTAACAAAACAAAACAAAACAAAACAAAACAAGGCAATCTGAAGCATGTGTAAACTCACACTAAGGACGAGTAACTAAGTAACTAACAAGTTTGAACACAGAGAAGGAAGGGTTTCTGACCTGGCGTATCAAAACTGAAACCCAAACAAATAAAAATTCTTCAAGAAACTTAAAAGAAATTTTACAAATATGTCATTTATTTTTCTTTTCATTGAGTATGCAAATCTGTGTCTGGCACACCATGTAACTGATGATACCCATCAAAAAAGGACTTACATTGAAATCAGTCTGTCATAGGGTTTGAGAATAGTTGCAGCATTTCTTCCATATAAACTCCCTAGAAAAATGTAACACAATATTAGAAGGATGTTTAATCATATAGCCATCTTCATAATACAAACTTCACATGCATGCACATGCAATTACTCTTTAACAGGAATATCTGGCAAGAAATAAGGCCTTTGTTAATTCATTTTACACAGTTTCCCATATTTGTATGAAGCACCTTTCAATATCACTTTTCTCTGTACTTTTATGCTTTCAACTTTGATTAATTTGCTATACCTCTAGGAAAACCTAACAGAAAGCTACTGGTGGGTTAGCATTAAAACTGAACACAGATCCTCTTACTTGCATCCAGTTAGGCTGTGAAAAAGTAAAGGAAAATAATAAGCACTCAACATAGCACTACTCAAAATGCTGCACAAGCCACAGCTCAAAATTCTCAAATCCACTTCCCTTAATCCTTGCACAGTAATTTTTAATATCTTATGCTGTAGAAGAAACTAAGTAAATGATCTACAAGAGAGTACTTTCACTTTCTAGAAACTTTAAAAAATAAACTAGATTCTTGCATGATACAAAACCACCTATCAAACAAAACCAAGAAAGACAAATCATCGGTGCATGAGACAGACCAAACCCAGCCACCTCACCAACTGTATAAAATATCATCCTGGTTTTGAATTCAAACAAGACTTTCAGTCCCTTGAAGAAGCTTTTAATGCAAGGAAAGGATGTAAGACTTTTGTGACTGTTCTCTCCACCATATGTTCTATCAGGTATAAGGCACTCTGTTCAGGTAATGGAGCTAAGAATGTTCTTCCAACTCCAGCTGGTGCAAAATGTGACAGTGGTATAACAGCACCTGGGGCAGGAGGGGCTGGTTTTGCTAAGCTTTATACTTTACTGTTTTTTTCAACAGTTGCTACCTTAGCTATATTACTAATGGGATTATTTTTACTACTGTAGCTGTTTACCAAAAGAGACCTTCCCATATTGGCAAAGCCACTTTTTTTTTTCTCCTTTTCTTCTTTCCCTGGCTTGCATACCTTCACCTTCACTGACAGAGGACAAGAGCATCAGTTAGTCCCATCCTGACACCTTCCACCCACTGCATTCCAGAAACAAGGGTGAAGCACAGCCTGCTTTTCTTTGCAGCAGAGGAAGAATTTGATTGCAGAAGAATGAGGAAACTTGTGTGCTCACAGGTATTTTTATGAATTTAGACTTGAAAAGATGCTACACTTCAGAACTAGTATTTCTACTTTCACTCATGTACACTGAAGCGCCCTGTCAACCACTTTGTTAACCTTGTACACAACTCAAATCTCAACCACTTCAATTACATAAATTCAGATAAATAACTGTTAGCTCTTCCCATGAAGTTTATTTATCCTCACAGACACAGTCAGTCCCATTTCTACTTGGGCTGCACTGTCTCATTTCTACCTAAGGTTTATTCAGATATCTACAGCTGCAGGCAAATGTCACACAGTCACGTGCATCCAGCTTCCCTCTGTATACAGCACAGATACAATTTGCATGTATAGAACTGACATGTGCAAGGTCAAAGCAGTACCAGGCACTAGAAGTTTTGCACTTTAGGAAATCAGGACTTTAATTCTAACCCTAAAACTTAATAAAAGAATAACTAATGCATGCTCACAAATATAATCAAGAAAAATTATCTATGTGCATGAGAAAAGAAAATGCCATGAAACGAGCAGTTTCTGGAATAAATAACGCCTCTCATGTTATTGGGATGTGCCAAAGCTGTTGCATCCCAGTAGCCAGGACCACTACTAGGTTATAAACAGAGACAAGCCAGAAAATGTAGGAGTTAAATAAAGCTGGCAGTCGTATAGTTCTGCAAAGGTTCTCTAATCAAGCTCACAGCTGATTTTAACACATAGAACACTTCATCCACTCAAGACCAGCAGTGTCATGGAGGAGTAGTAGTTTCCTGCTCTGATTTCAAAGGAGTAATGAAGGGCTGAGACTCTCCTATTCACAGGAATTACATCTGCCTCCAAGAGCCACTCATTAATGAACTGCCTGTGGATCTGCTGGTGTCACAAGTCATAACTCTCAGTGCTCAACAGTGCAATGACAGCACACAGGGAACTGGGTCTGAAGGCAATCAGACAGGGAGGGATGGAGGAGCTCAGAATGTGAAAAAACACTGTGAGAGATAAGAAAATCCAGATTAGCCACAAAGTTGTTGCTCATTTTCAAGATGTAACCAAATGTATCACAAACACTAGCAAGATACAGACTCTCTGGTCAAAAACACAGGATAACACTTCTTTGCCTCTTTGCTCAGAAGTAGTTTTCTCTCAAAAGGAGCACTAACACAGTGCTCAAAAGATGTTACATTTACTGTAGCAAGTGAGCTCTGTAAACATTCAGAAACATTAAAAGTGGTGTAATGAGAAGTAATATTTTACATTTAAAGGAAGATAAGCATAAGTAAGAATGTGGAAGTTACTAGCCAAAGAAAATTAGTATCACTTCCACGAGCCATACATTGTGTGGAAGCAACAATTAGAGCTGGGAAAGGCAGACAATGTGTATTGTTCCAACTTGGCTTACTTGGCCACGGGCCTTCTAGAGTTCAGTAGACAGTCTTAAAAGACTTACAAGAAATAATCTAAATATATACTAAATTATTTAGATTCAAGAATCTTTTCTAAAATCTGCTCTTATCAACTATGATCAGGATGATGCCATTAAGCAAAAAATGACCTTAACAGCCCATTTACTTCAACCCTTTGCCATGTTCTATGTAATTCACTGCTGCTCCTCATTATAGATAATTCAGCCAAACTTCTCCCATTAAATACTTGCAAAGGAAACTTCAGAAACATGGGAGCCATGTTTTGATGTCATTAGGAACTCTCATTATCTGATCATCTTCACTTTCACTACCAAATCCCATTGCTAGAAAAGGATAGAAATCCCTTTATCTTTGCACCCACATATGAACATTACTCAGCAGGTTAGGTGCTTGGCACCTCTTGCTGTGCCACCTTCTGGGTCCTTTCCCAAAAGCCTTTTTAAAATGCAATTTCCCAAACTGCATACAGCACTTTAGCTTGAGTTATTATCACTTCTGCAATACAGTGGTACAGTGGTAAGACTGTATTTCTTTTTAAACATCCAAACCAGGCAGGTTTTTTAGCCTTTCTTCTGCAGTCACCTACTGTTGACTCATTTTCAACTTCTCTATTAGCATAACCTTCTGCATTTGTACAGCAAATTACTCCTGTCTGGGTGTAATATCTTCCATTTACTCCTATAAAAAACATCTCTTTTTTTAGAAATGGTTTCTGAAAGCATTCAACCAAGGTTACACACTGGCAATATTCCCCTGCCCAATGTTATTGATTATTTCTTTGTCTTTTGAGCCATATCAATAATACTAAACAGCCAAATATTCAGACATGATGGAAGATTTTTAAACAAAAGCCTGCGCTGGCAAGACAATAATATTCTAGGTACAGCCATTCTGCATCTTTGGAACTGTTCTGTGGTATTTTACTGTCAATTCTGCTTATTTACTAGAGCTCCATGAGAAGCTTTGTTTCTAACACTGGAACTAAGCGCCTACTTAAATGCCCTTATAGCCATAAAGCTTGTATCGGAAGAAAAGGGGGTTGAATCAAAAAGTTGCTTTAACAAATATACATCGACTACTATGTGTCATGTTGGCTATTATGTGTTCCCTTCTTCCTTTACACATGCCTAAAACTACATGAAACAAATATTCCCACACAAAACAGAAATCCAAATGTTTGGAGATGAGCCTGTAGAAGGCCCATTATACATACCAATTTTGTTTCAAAATCCAGAGGCAATCACTTCTTAAATATTTTGAAGTTAGGTTTCTAAAACAGAAGTTAAAAATAACATCAATTGGCACGTTAAGAATTTGGCAAAAAATTTATGTTCATTATTTCAAGCCAATTTAATTTTCATGCAGCACACACAAGACTTCACAATGTCCATTTATGCTCTAAAAAGGAATAGGATTTTTGTTTTAGAAACATCTGAATAACAAAGCAGTGTGATTTTAGATTTGATCCTCCTTAGATACATCTTGCCTGAAACTGCAGTTATTTCATCCCTTTGCTTATCATTTCACAAATCGAATAAACTAACCTGTGATTCAAGTTATTCTTTAGAAGGTACAGTATTAAAGTTGAACTGAAACACTTTCCTAATTCTTTCAGTTTCATTCTGTAACTAAAGTGCTAAAGCACTTTTATTGCACGATTATTAAGTTTTAATTATTGGCTTTGGTACAGTGAGTTTAGAGGATGTTTATATAGAATCACAGAATACGCTGAGTTGAAAGGAACCCACAAGGATCATCAAGTCCAGCTCCTGGTCTTGCACAGGCCGGCCCCAAGAAAGCCACCATGTCCCTGAACACACACTGGTTTAAACTCTGTCAGGCTGCTGCTGTGACTGCTGCCATGGGGAGCCTGTTCCAGTGCCAGCCGCTCCCTGGATAAGGAACCTTCTCCTAATATCCAACCTAAACTTTCCCTGATACAGCCTCAGGCCACTCCCTGGGTCCTGTCACTGGTCACCACAGAGAAAAGATCAGTGTCTGCCCCTCTGCTTCCCCTCATCAGGAAGCTGTGGACCATGATGAGGTCTCCCTTCAGTCTCCTTCAGGCTGAACAGACCAAGTGCCCTCAGCTGCTCCTCATACGGCTTCCCCTCTACCCCCTTCACCACCTCTGCAGCCCTCCTTTGGATACACAGAACGCTGTGGCAGTGAGGAGCATGAACACAGAAATGTTCTTAGTAAGATTACTAAAACCCCACAATTATACCTAATTATTAAATCCAAGCCTTCCTCAGTCATGTTCCATCCACTCACAAATGTATCTTTTAAACACAGATATAGAGAGAACATTGAAGGACAGACAGTACAGAGTATTAGGATAAAAGAGCTCAAACCTTAGTCACATGCACCTTTAAAAGGCCAAGAGGATGCACACAGTACCTACAGATTTTGTATACATTGGTCAGGAAACAATACATTCGATTTCATACTGCACATTTGCCCCAATACAGGATACATTTTTCCAGTTCTTGCCCAAATTTACACACATAATTATTTATATATTACACATAGGCAAGCTAAATCCATATTTATGTTATATATATGCATATATATAGTATTAAAGGTACTATCAAGTGCTCAGAAAGCAAAACATACCTTAACTATCCTAAAGTTGTCTATTTTAAAAGATTTAGACAAACTATGGGGAAAATTAATTCTTTACAGCAGATTTCTATTTATAAAGCAAAAGCAACAAGCACTCCATTTCATGAACCTAGGAGGAAACAAAAAAAATGCAACATTAAAAACCTATTCTTTGCATGCACTTCTTGTAGTTATTCTATTAAAAAATGACCTTTAATTAAAGCACTTTCACATAAAGCTAAAAAGAACCTACAGTAAAACAGTGTTATTCATTAACTGAATACAAACTACAGACAGTGCTTTCTAACTGACACTGGCTGTTTTCATGGAAAGCTATCAAAACAGACTCAAGATAAGACTTGCCTCATCTTTGCTGTACCTGGCACATGCACTCCACTCTCATGGGAGCAGCACTGGGTCACTGAAGTTCCCCCTTTGGTACTTAATATGGGCAGTTTCAAATTTAAGATAAAAGATTCAGGAAGTTAAAGTCCAATCTAGACATTAGTCACGGCTACTCCTTTTGCACAACTCGTAACCTGTTGTAACCTGCCTTCTTGTCACCAGGATGTCATCATGAGAGTACTTTAACAAAAGCAGAACTAGTGTCACACTGAATTCTAAATACAATGATACTAATGAGACCTTATGGAATAATTTTCTATTGATGAAGCTGTTACCCTCCAGGAGGAAAAACCCTAACTATATACAACGAGGCACATCAATGGACAGAACCACAATGACTTACATTTATCACATTTTCAGTACAAACAATGTTAAAGACATTGCAGTGAAATAGAGAAATTTGACTGTTTGAAAAAGATTGGGGGAAAAAAACAGAGACAAAGGACTTAGATCCAGGCAACACTTTCACAGTGTATGAATGAACAAAAACTCTTCACTCTGAATCACAGAATCAGCAAGGCTGGAAAAGACATGTGAGATGGAGTCACACCTATGACCCAGCCACCACCACGTCAACAGACCTTGGCACTGAGTGCCACGTCCAGTCTTTTATTAAACAGCTCCGACGTCAGTGACCCCACCAGGTACCTCCCTGGCCTATTCCATCATCTCATTACTCTAGCTACGAAGAAATTCCTCCTAATGTCCAACCTAAATCTCTCCTGGTCAGCTTAGACTACAAGGAACTACAATGCAAAGCTACGATTACTTTTTTCACGTCAAAGAGATGCACCAGGGCTCTGAAGTTCTGCTGAAGGTGCTCTAGAATCAGGCTACACAAGCCTCAATCTGGGATAATTCAAACCTTGACCAAGCCGAAGACAAACCAGTTTAGCTCCCTGGTTAACCACACGCACACGCCAATACGGGGCACAGCGGCTCCAGACCCAGCACACTGTACCTGGATACCTCTGCCCCATGGAAGAACCCCGCAAAAAGCCCGATTTAGAGCTTTTCATCTTGGCCTTCTCAGACCAAACCACAAGTTACCCACTACGGAGACACAACCCTCGGGCTTGTGCAGCCAGGGTCAAGGCCCGGAGCCCCGCGCCCCCCGGCCCGCTCGCTCCTCACCCGCAGCGCCCGGCCCCGAGGGCCTTGCGCCGAGTGCTCCGGGGGAAGGAGCGCCGCTTCCCCCCGCCCCCCGAGGGGCCGGCCAGGCCCCTTCCCCGCCTCTCCCTGCTCTTACCTGCGGTCACGGTCCCTCTCACATCCCCGCCGGGACCGGCGAACCAAGAGGAGAGGGGGGCGGGGGAGGCCGGAGCAGGCGGCGGGAGAGGCTGGTGCCCGTCCGCTCCAGCGCCATGAGGGGACGAGACGGGACACGGGACGCGGCAGCAGCGGCAGCGCAAAGCGACGCGATGTCCCGGGCCCGTCCGCCCCCTCCGCTCCGCGGTTCCGGCAGCGGCCGCCGGAAGGGGCGCGGCCCGGCCCCGAGCCCCGCCCGCCGCGGGTCACATTCTCTTTCCCGCAGCCCGCCTTCCCCCGGGCCGGCCGCCCTCCCCATGCCGGGGCTGCCTCCCGGCGCCCGCCCTGCAGCCAGGGATGGCCCTGCAGCCTGGGTAAGCCATTGCCGCCACCCGCCCCGGGCCGGCGCCCCTGGCAGCATCCGCGCCGCGCTGATTTTACACTCCTCACAGAAAATCGCAGAATCACAGAATGGTTTGGGTCCGAAGAGAAACTTGAAGATCAGCTCGTTTCAATCCACGCTGCCGTGGATAGGGACACCTCTAACTAGACCAGCTCGCTGAAAGCCCCATCCGGCCTGGCCTTGACCACTTCCAGAGATAAGACATCCACAACTTCTCTGGGCAACCTGTTTCAGCTCCTTCTCACCCTCACAGTACCGAATTTTTTCTAGTATCTAATCTAAAACATACCCTCTGTCACTTTGAAACCATTCCTTCCTACCTTGTCACTACGTAAGTAAGTCTTGCCCCACCTTTCCTGTAAGTTTCCTTCAGGTACTGGAAGGCTGCAATTAGGTCACCCCGAAGCCTTCTCTTTCGCAGGCTGGAATAAACACAAGCTGTTTGCTGTACGGGAGAGAGACATTTTACTGGGCCAGCTAAAGGGAATGGTTAATGAACCGATTTAATCCAGGTCACCCACTCTCAGCACGTGCTTTACCCAAACTGCTTTAATCTCATACAAAGTAAATGTATAAATGCAGTTAGACAAATATTTGTCCTTGTCACAAGCAAGGAGTCTTTGAAACAGTCATAACAAGCGTCAGGCTCAGAGGTTCTTTGGTTTCTTCAGGGCTATCTCTGAGTATGCTTTACACAGCTGCCTTGTAACATTAAGTGTGAACAACCAACATTGACAAAATACCCGTGGTAGCTCCATATGGAAGATGCAGCTCTGCCTCTTTACACTCAAGACAGTTTTGTCACGTCCCTTAGTGACAGCAGGTCCTATTTTTTAGTCTTCTCAGGATTTCTGTTGACATTATCCCATTGCTTCATGCTTCAGTTTTGTTACACCTGGGAAGACCTGGAAACAAAACCAAGCTTGGCTTTCCCTTGCAGGATACCCATAACAAGGCCACTCCTCATCACTCTGTGTTATGTCTCATAAAAAACAGTCCCTCACTCTGTCACAAATATTAAATTGCTACACCACTCCAAGCACATGGATAAATGCTAGGCCTCTTTTATTCTCTAAGGCAACATTCCATTCCCCAATATAAAACTAATCTAGTATTCTTGACATGAACTTTCCACTTACAAAATAGTGTTATATGTGTGTGTGTGTGTATATAAAAATATACTTCAGGATAAAAAAGCTGCTAAGCAATTTACAGTCATTACCCAAGTAATTACACATAGGACACTGGCTTTTCTGTGTTTTACCGAAAGATACCAAAATTGTGAAGTCTTTGAAAGAGTTTACAGCTGGTGAAAATGGTTTCTCAAATGGATTAAAAAATTAAAACCTGTTTTAAATGTTTCTCAAATGGATTAAAAAATTAAACCACCTAAACCATACAATATAAACAGAAGCATCTAAGTACTGATAGATTCAAACTTTAAAGGAGCTAAAGAACTTCATGTGCGTGTGATCATTCCAAATGCTGATAATGTGTATGTGTACATATTCCTGAGTTATGTCTGAAGCAAGTCAATTTTGTCTTCCCTTTCCACTCATCTCCCTCTGCTCTCTTCTCTTCAAAAACATCTCTTAACCAAGCTAAAACAGTAATGAATAAATACCTGAAAATATTAATTGGATTTCTCTAAGCATTTTAGATGCTTGTGGAACTTCAGTTGTTCTGTTAATCCCCTCTCTTGTGTTTTTTCAGCTGCTAGTTCTGCTTAACATACATTCAAACATCTGTTCAAAGTACGAATTCAAGGGCTTTCAATTTGGCACAAAATTTGGCACATTAAGTATTTATTTCAAAGCCAAGGGTTGTGCCCAGTAATGGAAAATACTCAAAATATATCAGGGAAATTTACAACAGCACAGTATTTCAGGCTTTTGCTGAGTATCTGGCAAGAACTCCAAGCATGAGAATGGTGGTAACCTGCCTAATTAACCCATTTTCATAGGGCAATTCAGGTGCACAAACCATCCTTGTGCCCAAGGAATTTAATGAGAGCAGTCAATGTAGGTCCTTTTGCATGGCTATGGACAAGATTATTTAGGGCTCAGCATCTCCTATACGTATAGACATCTTGTGAAGTTTAAAGAAGCAAAGAGCAAAAATACACCTATACAACCTCAGGAAGCTCTAATTGGGCCCCTGGTGACCACTTCCCTGCTGTGTTTAGTGAAGACAGCTGAGCAGAACAAAGAAACCACATCTGTAAGACTACTTGTACAACATCTACAGTGTCACAAGGAACTTAAGGGACGCTGCTTAAGACTTAAATTTGTAGAACAAACCTCACAAAAATCAGCAGGTTTTTTTTTCTTTTGATGCAATGAGATTTTTTGTCTTTAATGCTCTTCCAATATGAATTGCATTGCTGAGATAAATATATGAACTGTGTTGCTGAGATAAATATGCTTAGGATTGATTATGTCCTGGACTTTCAACAATACCAGTGGTGTAAAGGGCACATTTGCCTTTACCACAATGCTGCTGCCCTAGTGGCCTAGCTCCTGAGAAGCACAAGACAAGAATAAATAGCTGAATTTTCTTACTAACAACATACAGACTACTTATCCTACCTACTTAAAAATCAGAGATGCTGCATGCAGAAGTGAAAGGCTTTCAAGGTTTCTGCTCTATCTTTGTACACTGCATGAATATCATCAATACCTTTAAAAATAAAATTGCAGTAAAAAAATCCAGTGCATACATTTAATATTATTTAGGAGCTAGTGTCCTTGTTTAAAGATAACTTTGAATTTGACTGGCAGTAATATCAATGCATCCCCCAAGACACAAATGCACAGAATGAAGCAGTTCTTAATCATAAATCCAACCGTTAAAAAAAAAACTGCAACCAACCAAAATCTAAGAGACACACAGAGACTCTAAGTTATGTATTTGCCAGTACCCAATTCGAGGGGCTAGGAATTTCATGGGAAGGATGAGATGGGATTTCATAGGAAGGATGAGATGGGCAGTCACTAATTTTCCAAGCAATTCTTTCTATAAAGAGCTAATATGACACAGTAAATTAGACTGGTGATACAGACTTCTTTACAGCTGTTGCCACTGGATGCACACCCAACTGTGGAGCAGTAAATCTTGAAACAGAAGCTCTAGCAAGTAAGCAATATACAGCAATGCAGGAATAGAGCACATGTTAACCCTGAATACACAGTCTGAAGTGACTCAAGCCCCAGCAAACATTTCTGCCAGAGAAGTTTTCATTCTGCCTGTGAGCAAACCAGTCCAATGAAGACATTAAGACTACAGCCTGCTGGTAGATACTGGTATAGGGCAACTGAGCCCTTTGTAGGTGAACTGATCAGTACCCATGCAAGAACCTGCTATTCTTATAAAAAGCAAAGCTCCTATTTTATGAAAGGGTAATGGAAATAGTTTAGGCTTATGAATTGGAATTACCCTGTAAAGCAGTGTGTGGGAAACCTGATTTCCCCCTGACCCCATTTGCTAAAAACGAGTCACAAAACAAGCATTGAGCTAGAAATAAATCATTTATTTTAAAACAATACAGGTTAATAAATAGATTAGTTATCAGAAAACTTAATAAATAGCCTTTTATAATTTACACAAGGCAAATACAACATGCCTATAACTATTTTTTAAAAAGCAAAGAGTAAGCTTGACTTGTAAGCCATTAACAAATCTATATATACATTATTTGGAAGCTAATAAAATAAACCGTTTTTATGTAATCTGTAGTAACTATATTGCAAAAGCATTGAAGCAACCAAACCTGACATTGTATTTTGTTGCCAACTACCTTTTCCCTATATCCCATTAGAACTACTTTTTACATTCCAGAAAAAAAAAATAAAGGGGAGATTAAAAAAAAAAGGGAGAAAGTTCCACAGTCAAAAAAATACCCCTTTTTGTGTAATATTTTCTAATATTTTCCACTCTATAGAGCAACTGTCTGGGGAGGAATGTGGACATGGAAGGATCCAACACAACCACAAACAATAAAGAAACCCCAAACTTATTTGCAGCTTTTAAAAAGAAATTTCTTAATCTGCAACATTTCAACATTGCTGTCTGATGGACTTGGGCACTAGTAATGAATAACTGTTGACAACATTGGTGCCTAACACAGTACACATTAAAATTCTGCATTCTGTAAGCCCACAGATAGCACCAAAGATTACAAAGATAACAAGAAACAGATAAATATTTGATAATGCAATGCTTGATTTAACAGTAAAACTTCAGCAGTTACACCATCTCAAGACAACAGGGGAATATCTGTATAATCCTTTATGTCTTATATTTATGAAACAAGAATGTGAGGGGAGTGGTACAGTGTGCAAACAAATTCCCATTTAAAGCATCCCCTAGTTATTAACCCCGAATTTCTTCAAATACAAACCCTGTAATTTTTTTTTAATAAAATGAAAGCTGAACCTGACTTTCTAGTGCTTCAACAACTTAATCCAGTGTTTCAATTTGCAGTGCTAGTTGCTTCAGAAAAATACATATGTTCCAATATAAATCAGTATTATTAATAGGAAGCCTCACTTGTCAAACTGTGATATGACAGGTTCTTATTAATATTAGTTGCAGCTCACTAATAAGTAGGCTCTATTTATACATACAGAGTCCTGGAAAGTCAATACAGCAGATAACTTGTTTAGATATTTTTCTTTTTTACAGAAGTATTTAAGGTGTAACAAATGTGGCTTTTTGCTTGTATCAAAAAGGTTTCTATTCTCCTACTGAACATTTGAGGGATTTTTGTGTTTGACACCTAATAGAGATCCTGACTGACAAATGCAAATCCTCCATACACTGAAGGGATAATGATCAAAGAGCTATCCTCAAGTGAGTACCAAGTAAATATGTTTGACAAGTATAACAGAAGTCAGACATACGGAGTGAAGTGCCTTTCATATGGATTTGAATGAAATTCAAATGCTTTCCACCACTGTAATGAGTCCACTTTTTGTATGTGTAGCCTCTCCCACTTCTACTTTGCAATCAGAACTGAAGTCATCTGGCTTGCAGCTATCAATGCATATAACACAATGAGAATGTGAAAAAGGCAGACCCATGAGGAATGCCAGAGCTCAGGAGACAACTATGCACATTTGCTCCCTGAGATGATGGAACTCAGATATCTGTCTTATTCAAAGTGCTTACTGCTGTCCACACTTACTTGTCAAAGGGGTGGCAAAAAAAGGGGACACAGCTAAAATTCAACTTCAACAGTGCCTCCTTTTAAATCAGAAAAGCAATGGGACTAAAAAAGGTAGGACACCTAGAAAGAGGAGGGTGTGGGATGGAGGGGGAAAGAATCGTATCAACAGTGACAACTGAAAATGCTAATACATTTCTAAAGTTAGAACTGAACCAGATCCAGGTACCACAGAACTTGAAAGAACACTGCTACACACTGAACAAAGTAGCAAAAATAAAGCTTTCAGTTACTTAGCATTCAAGAAGTAAAAGGCTGCAGATACGAATGATGTGCAAGGCCACAAGAATGTCTTTCACCTTACGTGCTGGCTTTTGACATCTTTGTTTTAAACATAAAGGTTAATTAGACATTTCTAGAAAGCTCATCACAGATGAGGAGCAGCTGGGGAGAAGAAAACTATGCTGACATTTATCAGTGGTTACAATGGTCAGAGGACCACAGAACATGGTTGCTACTTTATTCTTCCTCTGCATAGTGAGCACTTACCAAGCAAACTTCATGTGGTGCAGAAAATGTCAACGTTTAGACAGGGAAATCAAGTTATTTTGAATCTAATATTTAGTAAGAATTTGCATATGCATCTAACATACTAGGACAGGCACTTTATAAATAATTAAGAATTAATTTTAAAACCAACCAAGACAAACAAATATGGCCAAAGGAGGAATAAGATGAGACCACAATAATTTCCATTCTGACCTGAAGATTTTTATAGAACTCTTCAGAGATTAGAGGCCAATACAAAACCAACATAAAACTCATGAACTCTGAAGCTGAATTTTGAAAAGATAACTTGACTGCTCCAAAAAACTTAACATTGTTTTAAAAAGTAGGTTAGTACAAGTCTCATACTATGTGCAATTCCAGGTTCAATCAAAAAAAAAGAGAATTAATATGACAAAATATAAGTGTTTGCTGAGAACCAAGATACCATCTTCCAATCAATAATGGACAGAGGCTAGTTTAACCAAATTTCATAGCACAATTACCCTCATCCACAATTCTCAAACTTTCTAAAAACCTTGCACAATATTTGAAAATCCATGAAGATGGTATTTTCTCTGCTAGTGCCACTCTATTTCACTAAGGTACCCAGTTACTGTGCGCTGGCCTGCCTATATCAATGCACATTTCTGCCAACTCCGAGCCATTCCCCTGCAATGTGGAGTTTTAAAACAAACTTGCAAATAAAATAGTAGAGCTCTCACTTCCTCAGAACAGTCCCTTCAGAACACTAAATCTTTTGGATTCACTTTTGCAATTATTGCTGCCATCCATTAGTAGGACTTACAGCATTCATTTTAAATTAAAATGGAGGTTTGAGTTTTAAAGAAACTTCAATTCAGGTCAACAAAAAACATCACAAGAATAGACAGTATTACTCCCCACTAATCAACGCTCATGCTCCTGTCAGGCAGCTACAATGCTACATTCATGATTTCTTGATAAAGTGTTGTGAATTTTCTCAAATACTGTCTTGTAATTACATTGGGATTTTCTGTTTTCTTGGGAGATATTCTGATCTGGAGATACTGAGTTCCACTGTACTGTTCCATTTTTGTACTTACATGGAAACAAACATTCATTGCTTTTAAAGCTTTCAACTTTTTGACTCATGATGTTTTTGCTACCAAATATAAGTAGAATATGAAATTCACTATTTCATTCTTTATCAATATCGTAACAATATTCTCTAAATGGTTTAAACTGAGCTGTTTGGAGTTATCCCCATCGTAGCTTAAGCTGTCTGTACTACTTGTCAAAATATTACAACTGAACTGTCCACACAAGTCAGTGAATTACTGACCTGAATGTCTCTTTCAGTTACCTAAAACTCAGCTCTCTGAATGCTTCGGATTTTTCAGTCTTTATTGTCCTTTTCCCACGTTACAAGAACATCAGACCATCTTTTTGGAGCTATGAGAAATCTCTCTAATTTCTTTTTTTTTTTGTGGTCCCTATTTATTAGCTGTTTCACAAACTGGTCTCCTACATTTAGTCACTAAACTAAAATAAAGGTATGTTGAACTGATTTCAAAACTCCTCATTAGGACTATGAGTTTTTCAGAAACTGTCAAGGCATCCAGGGGTTTCAGTTCAGGTTTGTAAATTGTTCCTAAAACACATGGTCATTCTAGATACTTTGTGTGTTTAGAATTTAAATATAGTCCAATACTGTAGACAGTGAAAGTGAATTCTTAAACTGGTATAGGCCATCTGAAACAAATACATTCACAATTATGTGGTATTTTTTGATTGCAAAGGCACTGAAACAGTTCTGAGCTGCTTACAAATAAGCCACCATGTAAGGAATGAGTCTGTGCATCATTTCCACATCCTTCACAGTCTTTCTACCTCCTCCCAATTAAAAACTCTCAGATGAATGCAGTATGTCTTAGTGTATGTAAGTTACAAAGAAAAATGCATACCTGGACACTACCATGAGCTGATAAGTAATTAGTGAAAGATATTTAAGGGTCCATTGCTTTGTATAAAGAATTCAATTTAAAACTCCCCCTTGTCTTCACTGCATGGCAGACAAAGTTGCCAAGACAGCCACTAAAAAGAACAAATCTGCAGTCCATGATCCAAACAACATTTGTCTGAGAATTCACAGCCTTGACAGTGAAGACATTGCTATACTGAGATTCACAAATCATTCCACTTACTTTCCCCGCCTTATTTTAAGGTATACATCACTTATGATGAAAGGTATCAGATTGAGCGCATTAGAAACTGATGTCCTCTGCCCACAGAAATGGTACCTCAGAAGACACAATGCAAGCTTTCACAGAGGTCTGTCAGAATACTCACAGAGCTTTTCTGATGGACTACCTTTTACAGTGAGGAAATACATCAGTCTCTATGCTTACTCAATCAGTAGTTCCAATTAAGGTCATTTATTGTGTTCACTGGGTTACATGGACAGCTGTTCCTTTGAAACTGGATGGATGCCTCCAATTCATTTCACATAGGCCACCAAATTGTCAGAGGGTAGTTACCAGCCTGAATCCTATTTGAAACAGTGACCTAGAAATGAATAGCTCTGCATCCTTCCCTGAGCCATCCAGTTTCCCCTCAAAATTATTTTAATCTGTCTTCATGTTCGGTTTGTTTAAATCTCCAATATTGAAGTTGAATTCCTTGAAGACTTGTATAAGAACAATTCCAATAGATACTGTAGTGAATCCACAAGCCATGCCCAAAAAATCTACAACTCCTACATTACTCCATTCCCTGAAAAGGATGGCTGAGGCCAGCAGGACTAGGGTGGTAAACACAACATAGTAGATGGCACCAAACACAGAGGAATCAAAACACTCCAGTGCCTTATTGATGTATCTGAACTGAATGATAATGCTACATCCTAATACTGCCAAAAGCACCAGACAGAGGTACAGAGCCCTTTGACTTGATGGGTTATTATGAAAGATATCTTGAGCAGCCAGCCCTATGCCTTTTGTGCTGGGAACAGTGAAACTGCCCAACAGAGAGCAAATACTGATGTAAACCATAATATTAGTAGGTCCATGAGCTGGAGCTATCCAGAAGATAAGCAGGAGAAGCATTAGCAGCACTATGCAGAGGTAACCCACGAAAACTGGAAAACAAAAGGAAAACAAGAAAGTATCAAGATGAGAATTCCTGGTCTTCTAAAGATTTTAGCAGGCAAATCATGTCCTAGCAGTGACTTTCAGGAATACATCACAATTAAGATTTGCTATTGAAGATAGACAAGTGATTTGAGCATCCAGAAATATTGGCATCCATGACTGATGATGTTGTTACGTTATTTGGGAAAAACAAATAACCATATAGAAAATTACACATTGTGGCATATTTGAAATATATTTCAGATGGCTTCTTAAAATCTTATTCTCTTTTCCATTGGGACCATACTCCTTAAAGTCTCCTATGACAGACAAAAGATATGATAGAGAATAAGAAAAGAATGAGATAACACCTCATTCATCAACAGTTCATTAAGGTGCAGTGTGTGGATCCAGCAAAGACCTTAAACATAAAGTTAAATCTCTCTAACTCTAAGGTGAGCACATGAGTAAGAACAGTTAGAATAAACCTGAAGCCATTTTATTTACAGTATGCCATCAGTACATATATAAGGTCAGTGAAAGTCATTGCATGTTTTAAAGAAATATACAGCCAATGCACTTTGTTCATATTAAATGGTAAACTGAGACCAAGGTATTTGATTTCTTTTCTTTCTTTGGAGATTTTTTGAATAGATGATGTTATTAGGTTTGAGTTTCTCTCACTTAAAGCAGAAACAAGAAAAACAATAGTTGGCAGTTTAGCTCTTAAGCAAGAAAAATAAAAATGGGCCTGGAACATCTTAGTACCAGTACGTGTCCTCCAGCAGCTGGTGAGAAAGAACAGGCATTTCAGCATATGTCTCAACAGCCTATTTCTACATACCTTTATTGTGCAAAGAAATCTGGGAACATAACTGGTATTTAGTATAAACTTTTAATTAAAAAAACAAAGGAGAATTAAAGGAGAGAAGAAAGACGCTATTTTTTTGTTTTGTATAAAACA
The DNA here is from genome assembly GCA_013399455.1 of Anthoscopus minutus. Classification (NCBI taxonomy): domain Eukaryota; kingdom Metazoa; phylum Chordata; class Aves; order Passeriformes; family Paridae; genus Anthoscopus; species Anthoscopus minutus. The sequence goes on from VWYI01047360.1 coordinate 64,627, forward strand.
ACTTAAATTGAGATCCTAGATTTATACTTTTCATCTCTAAATAGCAAGATACAGTTTTTCATAATGTTATAAAATTACAAGTTCAATTGGCCATTGTTCTGAGCTTGCTGTGCAGGATCATGTTTTCAAAAGTATCCGTGTTTTCCTTTCTGCACACATATCGCAATAAACACAACAAGTTCTAAGGAGAGCAGGGCATAGTTTTCTTACACAAAACCTGTACTAGTTTGCCTCTGTCACAAAGTGATTTCTTCATAAGTCAATTTTCCTACCTGGCAGAAGTGGTAAGCCTCTTCCTCAAGCGTGCTCCTGCTCAGCCTCAGAAAATCATTATGGATTAATGAAAAAACAAACTACCTGGATTTGTAAGCTTCTCTTCAAGCTCAGCCTGAGTTGTTACACTCTCGGACTTCGGGGAATGGATAATGAGAACAACAGACCCAGCACAGCTCAGCAAACATCCCAGCTTGCCAAGAATGTTCAGTTTCTCTTTCAGCAGGTAAGAAGCTAAGATGGACCTTTGAAGAGAGGAAGATAAACAGAAGTTTGACTACATCCTGTTAATAATATTCTAACAGTGTTGTGCTATGTGAATTTCCCTTTTAAAGGAATACTATCAAATGTTGATGAATTCTCAAAATGTATTTCGGACTTATCTAAGAAAAGATTAATCCATTTGCAGTTTTACTCAATCCTTGAGATCTCACCTTAGTGAAAAACTCAGAACACAACAAAACAAACACAAACTCCAACAAAACTCCTAGCCACAACACACCAAAAAAACCCCACATCATCCCCTCAAAACACTCCCCAAACCAGACATCTGACCCCCAAGGCAGACATCTACCCATTACCAATTTGGTGAGCTGTCACAAAGCCCCATTTTATAGGTGTTAAGCAGTCATGAGGTAGAAGTGACGTTTGGTTATAAAGATCCCAGGGCTCAGCTCAGACATGTAGCTGACCAGAGTAAGCAAAAATATGTGGCCTAGGATAAAATAATAGGTGGTACTTAGAGCACCATCAGTGTGCTTCATAGTGACAGAACTAAAAACAGACATGAAGCAATGCCATGTACACTCTGAAGCAGATTACCAGTGCAGTCCCAATTCAGCAGGCAACAGAAAAATCTCAAGGCAATGCATAGCTTTGTTTTCAGAGTTGTGCTTTCCTACTGCAGTAGTTCCACAACTGTAGTTCATCTATTCACAAAACATTAGGTACATATTAAACTCCTTAAACTGACTGCCTCTTCTGTGCCTCCCACAAACAACTTTCAAGAAGCAAGGGGCACAGATATGCAAGGAACTCCCTTGAGTTTTCCTCCTTGGTAACAGGCCAGATCGAATGAAATGAAATCAGCATCAATAAACACATGTGGGCTGTGGACAGAGGGGTAAAGAAAGACTGTAAGACAAAAGGAAAGGTCTACATAGTAAGGGAACAGTGAACAAGAGAATAGGCAGAAAAGTCCAGAACAACCACAGAGAAGGGAGAAAAAAATTGTTTATCTGTTCCAAATAATAGTGAGAGAGAAAAGCAGAAGATACTCAGAAAAACTCTTCTTCACCACTGCCTTTGCCTAGCCCAGCTTTCCTGGGGAAAACAGGAATAGGTAGTAGTATAACACATCATGAACAGCCATAAGCCTGACATTCTTAGTGGACCTCCAGTGAGCACTGAGTCCATCTGACATTTTATTAAGTAGTAATGACATCCAGATAAGAACAAGAAAAGCAAACTCTTACCCAAATGGAACGCCAAGAGCTCCCAAGGGCGTCACTAGCACAGTTGGGACTGCAGTGTAGGCCAAGAAATTCCCTATCTGACCCAGTGCCACTGTTGAGAGAACCAGAAATAAGCCTTTAAACTCCTTTGTAAAAATAAGTAATCAAAACTTGCCTAATACTGTTTGGGAAAGACTGACCTAACTGGAAAACATGTTACAATTTGCTTAGTTCTGTTAATTTTGCATGTAAACAAAACTGTTTTTCTATAGTTTTGTATTTGTTAATAAATTATTAATACTCTTGCTACAGAACAGTATCCAACTAGGCACAGTAAATAATTTCATTTGTAACTTCTCTTAGTTAAATATAAATAAGACAATTAATTAGAAACATTCATAGATTGTAATCTCAGTTTACACTCAAATATTTGTATGAGGAGGGGTAAAAGTATATATAATTCATAGTTTCATCCTTAGAACATGCATCCACATAAAACAAATGAACTTGGTTATAGTTCCTAACAGCAGTGTTACTTTCTGGGGGAAAATAAAGACAGTCCTGAAGAATCTTCTACTGAAACACAAGCACATGCATAAGGGCTCTTCAATACACTACATCAACTCCTCGTAATACTATGTAATATCCAAAGTCATTCCTGACAAAAGAACATGCCTGACAAGCCACAGTAACAGCCTCAACCTTATTTTTCTTTCCTCCAGTAAAAGCAAATTCCAAGATATTCCACAGTATTGCACATCACAGCTGTGATAACAGCTCATGTGTTCAAGGTTTCAGTTAAAAAATAAAAGCTGGATGGTTTTGCAAGTGCTGGCAAGTTTATAATAGGTCAACATACTTGCATAGTTACAGGGTCTGTGGTAACTGGCAAGAAGCTTGAGATTGAGCACAAATTACATAAAGCTCAAATTTCCAGTTGCTGTTAAAAGCCATTATCAGCATTTAAAAACATTTCAAGAATCCAAGATGTCTTTATGCTCAGGCTGGCACTGCCCTCAACTATCAAATATCGTTATTATCATCCAATTTTTTACATCTGCAAAGCACTCTGCAACCATTAATTAATTTACCAGTTTAGCTCACATTATCAGTAGATCTAAAGACCTGTGTAACCTACAGGAAATATGAAGGAGACAAACAAACTTGCAAAACTGCAGAGTGTGGCAAATTTATACTAATTAAATTCACTGAGGCTTTCTCTATGTGGAGGAGTGAGACAGAGAAACTGATGAGCAGCATTTCTAAGGCACAAGAGACAGTGGTGGTTTCTCTGTGCCTGGGACCTGAGTAACTCCGTTATCAGCCTCAGCCTGTTAGGAGATCTATGTGGCAACTCTGGCATTATCTTCAAGGCATCTGAAGGCATTGGGACAGATCTTGGATGGAGAATGGTGCACAGCTGGCACTCTGCATTTCTGCAGATTACATACATTCCCAATGACTCGGACAAAAGATTGCTTTTTTTTGGAGGTCAGGTGTCTTAACTTTCTGTTGGAAGAACTCTTAACAGATGACACCAACATCAATCCATAAAGTAGATCTCTGAAGCTTCAGTCAAACGGAACATATTGTAAGGCAACTGAACTGAAGGAAATGGAGGTTTTCCATGTCACTATGGAGTAGTTATAGCAGCCCCTTACCACCACAAATGACAGACCAGGACTAGTTAACACCAATTAAAAAAAGAATATCAGTTGTTTCCATCTACCTGATGTTGAGGACCTTTGCTGCCAACCTATCCAGTCCTCTCTGAACAGAAATTCCTCATCAGATACATCAGTGCTGTAAGTCAAGACGACTTCAGTTCTTGAAGGCACACCAAGCTTTTAATATGATAAACAAGTACCAATACCCTTACTGCAACACAAAACTTGATGCACACTGGCATGTCTCTCCATTAGCAAGGAGACCAGGACTAGACCTGTACAGCAAAAGATATCTATTCTAGTCATGTGCAGGGAGTTTATTTCAGACTAACTTCAGCCTGCTCCCGCTAACTTATAGTCTTTGCAGCTCACATGCATTAAGCACGTTCCTAGAATTCATCTTCCAACCTAGTTTCATTTTAAAGACCAGGTCAGGAGCTCCAACTCTGCTATGAAATGTGAAATATAGCTCAATCTGGTGGTGACAAACAGGAGATGCATTTCACAAGTGTGCATCTGTAACACAACAGTAATGCACATGTTTTCACTATACGGACCAGCTGCATCTATGCTGCTATGAAAACCTGCACTGAAACTAATTAATTAGCCAATTAATTAGTTTAATGCTCATTGAAATACCTGTACACATGCTGCAATCAGTCTTTTGACTACAGAGTAAGGAAAAGTCCCTTAGCAGAATCTGCAGCCCTTCCTCTGAAGTCTTCAGTAATCCAGTGGATCCCAGGGCCCCCAAACGGTTGGGCAGCATTATGCTGAGTCAGCATGGCAACACAGAAACACTTATTCACCATCTGAACAAATACCATGAGAACAAATTGACAGAGTTTATGTGGGTTTTGTAAGTCATCCAAACTCCAAATTCTCTGCTTGAGAAAATGATGTCAGCTGTTATTATGTCACCCAGATAACGGGGTATTTCTAATTCCAAAAGTAACACCTTTCCCCAAACAGCACCTTTCTCTGCATCCCAAGTGCCTACCTGGCCCTTGCTATTGCTGTTTGTGACTGTGCTGCCATTCTGAATCTGTAATATGCACAAGCAATTCTTTCTGCTCAGTTCCTTGGTAAAGCTACTGGGGTTTTGTTTTGAAATACCTGCATCTACAGGGAAAAAGCCAACTGATACCATTCCCTTCGGTGGTTTTGCCTTCATTCAATTCAGTTAGCTCTTTTAAGCATGAAATTGTTTTCTGATTCACCCCTGTAAAAAAACCTCCCTTTTTTAACTCCTTCTGCTTAGAGATTACAGGTGGGTGCCTCAGGAGTGACAAAGAGTGATTGATGCAGATTTATTTCTACTTAGGCAGTAGTAATTCTGTTAGGGGAGGAAGCTGTCAAAGAACTAGTTAAACTCAGGTTACATCAGCTGAGGACTTTTCTTCTGAAGCTCTGTTGGCTTCTACACTTGCTGTGAACTTTGTCCTTCAATGGGATCTATCAGTTTTCATTCCTTTTGCATAGCTTTAAGACAACAAAACCAAAAATCAGAGACTTACCTTGCTGCCACAAAACCAGGGCCACAACTGGACTCATATACTTCTCAGAAACAGCACCAGAACTTCCCAAATAATTCACAAAAAGCTGGATTAGAGTCTAAAAGTGGGGTATGATTCTAAGCTTGTGGGTAGAACTAGGCTGATGTGTAAGATGAGAAAGCTAGTTGCTCCCCATGCTCCAGACTCACATCAGAGAATGAACTTGGTGTTTGAGCAGAGTTACAAAGATATTAAGGGTAAAATTACACTGATCTCATATCAGCACCACAGAAGGCTTTGCATTGATCTTGCAGATTAAAAGCAAAACTGAAACTGTATCTGCTGAGCTAGAAACCAAAAGAGGTTATTTTTTTTCTTTACTGAGGCTGATTAAATGCTTTATGATCTAAAACATAACATGTGCTCAATGAACCCTTTTGTGCAGAGCAACAGTTTTTAATTTGACATTGACTTTTATTAAAAACTGAGCTGGCCAGTGCAATACAGAGACACAAACCATGCAGGAACCCAGAGTCAGAGCAGTGTGTGGCTGCCAAGGGCTGCAAGTACCAAATGGTTTGGAAATGTGGAAAGATATCTGACTCATCTTTGTTCCAGCTCTTTGCCTTTGCAAACACCACCAGGCATGGTAGCCATGGTAAGAGTTTACTAAAAGTGAGATATTTCTAGGGATGGGAATTTCATGACAAGAGAGTGTGAGATTCAAGATGAAAACCCAGATTTCCTGATGTCTCCTATCACCATCTAAGCAAATATCTCCTAAAAAAAAAAATGTAAACTTTTAAGATACTTACTTGCAATAGTGCCTGACCACCATACTATGTCAGTTAAGTACGAAGTACCTGGAAGTACAGGAAAATGTATTAGAAAAATATGAAATAACAATACTAGAACTATGAAACAACAGTCTCAGTTATTAAGGACCTTCATCTTAAACCTATTCTTCAAGGCAACTGAATGTGAGATTAAAAAAAAAAGAACAATTTTGGATTTGGCTTATATTTCCAGGTAAGATCATAAGACAATATGTTAGAAGTTCTGGTTTCCAGTTTGAAATACCGATGTGACACTAATGCATTATTGTGTGGAAAAGCATCCAAAATGTCACCAAATGCTTCTGAGAGTGACATTTAAACATACAAATTAGAACCACTTCTCGGAGAACTATGGAAACAGAACTTGATTTAGCTCAGTCAGTTTGATAATACAACCTCAATGAAATTGTAGTGAAATTGTATCAGAAAAATTGTAGCTGAGAAATTATTTTGGCACAGAGGTTTGGCAGGACCATGGTGTCGCCTGAACCTCCTGCATTTAAGCCTTGGAAAGTGCCACAACTGAAGCCTCTGATCCTCCCATTTTCAGAGAGGAGTAAAAGCTCTGCATTGTCCTTAGTGCCTCCCAAGGATGATTATTTTCACTGTCAAATTCTAAGCTCCTGCCTTGGGATGTGCACAGGTGGAGCCTGTGCACCACAGAAGTTCTGCTTCTGTGGAACACTAAGGCTCATGACCACTTCCTAAACTAAAGCATGGCCTTCTCTGAGCACAGCCTTGGCATCAAGTTACACTCCTATGTTTTGCTCCACTTTGTACCAATACAGCTCTGCATTCACTTGGGAAGATGTCCTCTCAAAAGCTGCTGGAGTAGTAGGCAATATTGTACCTACTCTGAAATCCCAAACAGAAGAAAATCAGTCATCACTAACTCTGGAGACATATAAAGTATTAAGCACTTGGAAATCACACTATACAATTGACAAGAGATGAAATATGACTAATGAAAATGGCCAGCTTTAGAGTGGGTGTAGTAATTTTTTAGACTTTTGTTATTGCATATAAAATAAAAATACCATTGGGGGCAGAAATTATAGAAAATATTGACTGAAGTAAGGTAACTTTGCAAAATATTTGTCAGCTGCTGCTGTTTCTAACTAGACAAGGATTGCTATTTACATCAAGACTATATTATTGATTCAAGAGAGAAGACAGAAGAGACTTGAAGTGCGTCCTTGTTAATTATACAACACCTGCTAAAGACAATGGAAAAAAGACATCATTTGACACTGGCCATCTCAGACTCACAGCTCCAACTGGTAGACTCAAGGCAGAACTCTACTGCTTCATAATATGAAATAGAGAGAAACCTGGGGTATTTTCCTGGATGCCTCCTCATTGAGCATGCCAGTAGAAAGAACTACAAAATGCTCAGCAAGATGCACAAACACCAGTAATACCTTCAGGAAGTTTTACAGCTGCTAGCACTGAGAAAGCAGGCACATGCCCATCACTCACTTAACCCAATGCTCTACTGAAAGCTTTTCAGGAGTAAGTACACTCAAAATCGAAACTTCTTCCAGCTGCCTTGGGATGCAAAATTATTTTTCTCTTGTGTTTTCTCATTGTGTCCCATACGAAAAAAAAAAGGTTTGTATTTATGATGCAAACATAATCTCTCTGTGGACAATCAAAATGGATTACAGCCATCTTGGAGAGAAAGGGATACTATGCTTGCAAAATAAAAGTTTGTCTCATGCCCTAAAATGTAAGGTCATTGCAGAAAAAAGCAAAAAAAAACTTTTTAGATCAGGCTGCCAGGTTGTAGTAACACAGTTCTAAGGTTCTAAGCTTGCTTTGCTCCACTGCATTCATCCTGAACATGCTAGATGCAGCAGGCAATGGAAATGCAAGTACAAATATACATATATATATATATAAATATTTATTTGTATGGTACATATATGTACATATTTACATACATGCAATGTATACAGAGAAAAACCTTGTCCTGGAACTGAAAATGATTTTTCATAAAAAAAGAGTTCCTAGAACTTATGGACACATTCTCATCCACAGACTCCATCACCTACAAAAACAAATGGCTATTGACCACAGTAATACAATTCAAAGGCATCATACAGCCTGTGTCTACAGTCTTCTCCTTACATAAAAGCATAATACTAAAATCAAACAAATATATTTTTTTAATTGCTTTTTTCTATATTCAAAACATGAAGATGCAACTAGCAAATGCTGTGCAGCTGCATGCTTTGGGGAGCTCTAAATTCAAAATAAAATACAGAAGATCTTCACACTTATGAATTTACAGCTTTGTTTTGGCTAAACTGTCTAGACAGCACAGTCAGTTCCTGAATACATTCACCTCAGGAAATAATAATGAGGCATGGGATTTCAATATGGTAAATATAAGAAATTAACTATTTTATGTTACTGATCTGTCTCTTCTCAAAAAACAGAAACCACCATGTGACTGATACAACTTATGTGCATCTGCGGAAGAGCTGGAATAAACAAGCGACAAGATGTGCTGGTGCTGTTCATGATAAGAAACTAAGCCACAGAAACTGGTGGTAAAGTCCCACAAGTATATGAAAAAGAAGAACCCGTGTATGGACAGGAGTGCATACAACACACAAGTCCCCAGTACTGTATTACAGCGTGACAGACCAGAGCGCTGACCACGCATCACGAAGCTGTTGCCGATGCGCAGTTAACAACCCCTCGCTGCTCTCCGCCGCTAATACATCCTGACTGACCCCCACCTGCCGCCTCCGCTCACTGATCCCCTCCCTTGCTCCTCGATCCAGTCACGGACATCTGATGTCAAACACGCTTAAGTTGTTATTGAAGTGAAGCCAGCTTCCCCAGTCCAGACCCCGGGAAGGTGCCCCCACACCAGGCGACACGGCCAGCCCCCGACACAGGCTCTGACACAGCCGAGGGCGCCCGTCCTCCTTGCCCCCGCCGGGTCCCTGGGCAGCGCCCGCGCCTCCCGCCCTTCGCTCGGGGCCGGCGGCGCCGCAGCGCGGGGCAGGGCTGCGGGGCGAGGGAGGGAGCGGCCCCGCGGGTGGCCGGGCCGCCCGGGAC
>VWYI01047360.1:73556-105529 GCA_013399455.1 Anthoscopus minutus
GCTGCGCCGCGCCGGGGGCGGCTCCGGGCGGGACCGGCGGCAGCCGCGGCTCTGGCGCCCGTCCCGCGCGGGGATGGCAGCAGGGTGACGCCACGGCCGGGGCAGCTCTGCCCCGACGGCCGGTCTGGCATCACGCCTCTGTGCCGCCCTTCTCCGCGCTGGCGCCCCGGCGGAAGAGGCGACCCCGCTGCCGCTGCTGTGGGGAGATACAGGGCAGAAACTCGGAGATGCGAGCGTCCATGGGCAGGGGGTGCAGGACGACGTGTAGAGGGTGCGGATACCGGGGGAATATGGAGAAATGTGCACAGAGATGTGGAAGGAGAGGGTGGTGACAGCAGGGCAAAAAGATACGGAAAGACAGAAGGATGCGAGAAGACGTGTAGAGGGATGTTCTGCAGGACAGACGAGTCGCGCCGGACCAGTGTTTCTGGTGTGGGAGCAGCGCTTTTTTACAGCGCTCTCGCTTTCCCGCTGGGTTTCTAAAATTCACATCGGCTCCCCGGTCCGCCCGAAAGCGAGAGATGTTGCGACGCACGGTCAAGAGGGATCAAGGCTGCCATTACAGCCGCCACCGTGACCTGGAGCTGCGGGTCCATCCACCGTGCCCGGTCAATATGAGGGGCAGAGCTGGACAATCAGCCAGGCACCGTATGGCTACACACTGGGAAAGCTTGGCCTCTGCCAGGAGTCAGGCACATAGCATGAAAACTGGGGGATCCATAATCACTCCTGTAGTAAATACAATAATCCACTTTTATTTCCATGAAAAAAAGTTCACTCTCTTCTAATGGCACCGAGCAAGGTCAGATGTTCACATTCACGAACCTCCTCTCTCAGCTATCATTCAGCATCTTCCAGGTTCTGGGAGGGCAGAGCATGAGCCGAACTGCCATTGCTGAGAAGGGCTAGAGATCCCTCTGGTAGCAATACAGCTGGGCCATCACAGGGCTGAAGATCTCTCTTTAAGAGAACTTAGTCTCTCAAAGATGAAGTGCTGAGCTGAAAGTAATCTTCCTTGCTCAGCAGAAATATCTCACTGCAGGTATCTCACTGCAGTTCTTACCATTTCCAGATATATGTTGAAATAAATCAATCCATAATGGGTTCTTGTGGCAACATCCATCCACGGAAATGAGTTACGGTATATTGGCTTAATATAAATGAAAGTGGGCATTTTTGTAATTTTGAGCACTTGGGAATTGTTCTTAGCATATATTTTGGCATTCCTAGGAAATATGAGTTTAGAGAAGAGGCAAACTCCTGGAAATATTTCTCTTGTCTGTATATTTCTTGGTTTTCCTACACTGCTTGAGGTAGCTGTCCTAGGAAGGCACAGGAACGCTGATGATTTTTTAAGGTTTATTGGCAAGATATGGAATACTTACTGCAGTAGTGCCCATATTTTCACCTAGGTTGTTTCTTCAGGTCATTGTATCAACACTGAATGTGATGGAAGAGAGGATTCATCCTTGTGAGACCCACAAGACCTACAAAATGAGTGCACAGGAGATGGAATAACAGTCATCCATAGCAACCCTTGGAAACAAAGATAGAGGTGAAGACAAATACAGGCTAATTATAAATATCCATTTCTGATCTATATACAGCGTAGTAACATGTACAAAAACATTTATTATAGGAAATAATTTATGCTTGCACAGTGGAAAAATGATATATATTTAACTACCTTTGCTTCTAATTATCAGGCAAGTTTCTAAACACAGCTCAAACCTGGCCAATTTTTGCACTCAGAATCTGTCTCTGGTGTGGTTGAACCAAGACAAAAACAGGTACCAGAGATCTCAAGAAAACAATTCATTTCACTCCAGCCAAGTCATTTTAATATCTTACTTATAAATCTAAGATCCTACTTATAAATCTTATGTATATTTGCCATTGCAAAGTATGTATTTTGGACAGGCAACTCTAACATACTTAATTTGCCTTGTTCAGTTGGTTACTCTTGCACTGGCCATATAATAGCTGTGGTGCTCCTAAGGATTAGTCATAGACCAAAATAATACGTACAGCAGTGATAAATATTAAATTTGCAAATATCTTGAAAAACAGCATGAATTCATCCAATATCTACATTATTAAGTTTACAAACAGCTTAGACCAAGACACAAAAGTACCTCAATGAGAACAGTTGTTATCATTATCTGAATGGAAATAAGGAGACCTTTTTTAAACTATTACATCTATACCACATATAGATGGACTTAGGTCCATCTAGTGTTCTGGGGCTGAGTTTCACTGTGATAGCATCATTCCTCCTGCCCAAGCCGTGTCATCATGTATTGCAAAATATCAGGCTTTGGGTTAGTATGGCTTTAACCTTGCAATGTTCAGTATTACTGATGTCATATCAGCCTAATTTCTCATGAACACACAAATTGCATAGGAGGAACCTCAGACTGATGTGGCATTTCCTTCAAAAACTCTGCTCTCCTCTATTAGCATGGGTACTTAGGGTAGGCCAGGAGGTAGGAGGAGTATTTGTTAGACTTTTGTAAGTCTCGTGTCCAAAGGAAGGGATGAATGATTGAGGTAAATTTGAGTTAGTTAGAAGTGAGTGAGCAAAGTTGGTAGAAGTTACACTTTTTTTTTTTCAGGGGCAATGGACCTTTTCTGATTTTAGGGTGAAGAAAAATGCTTGTGCCTGATCTAAAGGAATTTATTGCTTCCTCTGTAATGTCTTGGATTCCTCTGTTATGTTTGGTTTATGTATAAAAAAGAATTATTTTTAAAATTAAATCTGTTGTTGGGCTGTTTTATCAAGGCTAGAGGAAAATCAGATAATTCTGTATCTGGCATAGAATGAAAATACAGTAACTGAGCTCAGAAGATAATCTGAAACTCCTTATAAAATAGCTGGGAGAAGAGGATGGAAGTTTACCAACAGCTCGATCAGACCCTGAAGCAACAGCAGTAAATCTCCTTGGCAGAAGCACTTTAAAGACCCACTGTGCCAGCAACTGAAGCAGTAGGAACAGAGATTGCAAACTAAAACAGCAAGAACACAGTGGCAACCCAACTTTTCTAGCTTTTAAGAACAAAAGACCAAAGTAAAGGCAGTTATATGAAAACTTGTGTAATAATCCACTGAACCTAGGCCAGAAAAAAATCCTGAAAATCTTTTATAAGCAGGCTTGATTAGTTGCTTGGAGTATAAAATGTGGCTTTGGTATAAAGGGGACATCACTGGTATGGGTGGTCCTGCTTTGGAAAGGGAGGGATTTGAACTTTGTTGCGGTCCAGCCCCTGATTTGCAATTGCCGTCTGTATGTATGGATGGCAGCATGAATATTAGCCTGCTGAAAGGTACTGCTCTGCAAAGATGGATCCTGTCAGCTTTTTGGCTCTCTATTTCATTAACAAGGACTTCATTGAGTCTTTGGGCCCAGATTTGGGCTTTTGAAGTCCAGACTGATTTTTGTGAAATGAAATTGTAGTGCTGAATCCTACTGCACTGTTGACAATGGCCACAAGACTGGCTCCTCTGCAGCTGGAACTAAAAATTAAGCTCAGCCTTCATGTCTGAATTTGACTGGCTAGGACAGTAATGGAATGCTGCCTTCTATCTGCAATACTGAGCTCATAGAAGCTTCTGTGGTAAGAAGAGGAAAGATACAAAGGTACCTATCCACAGGAAGAAAGATAGCCCTTGACATACACCAGCTCTCTTCAAGGACAGGAAAGCAGGCTGCAAATAAACACAACTCACTGCAGTCTTAAGCAGAAAAGTGAAGGGTGATTTCATTTTCAATAGGTCCAAGGTTGATGCAAGGAAGCTTGTTAGTGATGTGCAACTCCAGAAGTCTGGTCTGTTTGAGTAGTGGAAGCTTGCTGCCACTTTTGCCCATGGAAAACCACTTCTCTGCCAAATGACAGTGGCCACACAGAGTTCTGGGGATTTGGAGAACTTCAGCATCCTGAAGAGGTGGTGCAAGACTGAATTTAAGTTATTGACACAGGAAGTACAGCGAGACTAATGCAAACAGATCATACCATTTCAGCTTTTCTGCAAGGAAAACAGGTCTCTTCCAAGAGAGCCTGTCCTTCATGCAGCAGGCAGAAGAGAGATAGCTAGTTCTGATAAGTGTGCATGATCATGCTGCAGAAAATCCACATTAATTAACACCATGTCTACTCACATCTGTGTCTAAGGAACACAGAAGAAAGCAAAGATTTCCCAGTTAATCCTGTAGCAGATGTTATAGTCCACCTACATTAATTGCAAACTCTGACGAGGACATTCTTTTCTATGCTGATTTCCAGAAGTTAATTACACAATCTTAATGTGATGAGTACAGCATACGTAGATCCAGCTCTGTTTTCCTCTTGTGTTAGGAGTGGGGTAAAAGCTGAGCACAGTATTTTAGCATGAATCTTTAGAACTGGGCTTCCAAGGCATGGTCATCACAATCATCCTAAAGTGTCCCCCGTCCCCCCACCCCAGCTTTATTACAATCTCTCATGTGAAGAATTTGCATACCTTGTCTGTTAAAGAGACATATTAATCTTGTGTTTGAGGTAAAGGGAGCTCTGGTGTGTGATTCAGACTTACAGATGTTGTCTATGTATTATTATAAGCTTTGACGTGGGGATGTTTTGTGCTTCATAAGCAGCATTACCTGAAGTGTAATAATCATTGAATCACCTGTGGTAGAAGCCTCTTCCTGTTAAGCTGGCCAGCTGCTGAATTCCTTGAGTGAAGACTACATTTCAGGAGTACCTTGGAGTTTTGAAGAACTGAAATTCTCTCAAGTGAGGAACATTGGAGGCACTCTTATTAATCAAGTAAACACGCTCTTCAGACTTGCTGGGTAGCTCCAAAAATGTATATATGGATTTCCTGCTATATTGTTCTTCAGCAAAACTTCTTTTCTAACAAACATCTCAAGGAATATTGCCGTCAGCTGCCTGTTCAGAGATCAATCTTTGTACCTCTGAGTGCATACTGAAGATGGAATATCATATATTTTATTTTTATGTGGGAGCTTTTGAATGGGGTTTCACTGTTCAATATTGGAAAACTGAAAATGCATTGCAATGTATCAGAACTGGGGGTTTTTTTCCTTCAAACCAAACAACAGGATACCATGAAAATGGCCCCTATTTGACTACTTTCCTTTTGAAGCTTCACTTTCAACTGATCATGCATTTGCAAACTGTAAAGCCATTGCACTCCTGTGACCTTTATAGTATGCCACCATAGTAATATGTTATATTTACTAAATATGTACCTTCCCAGCAGCAAAGCTGCATCTGCAACCTCACTCACCATTGCATCTGAGAGCACAAAGAAGCAGTCTGTCTGCTCTGGGAGAATAATGCTGAGATGCTAGGGTTTCCATCTAATGGCTTAAACAGAGTCCTAGCTGAAGAAATGATGATAGGCTGATGCAAACAGTTTCTAGGGAGAGAGTCTACCAGACAGTGCATGATGGAAGGAGGCTTTCTATGACCTGTTACAGATCAGGGCAGCTGCAGATACAGCTGCTGCAGTAATTAATATTTGTTGTGGTTTAGCCCCATCCAGCAATGAAGAACCACATACCAGGGTGGGAAAGAGAATCAGAAGAGTAAAAGTGAGAAAATTAATGGGTTGAGATAAGGACAGTTTAATGGGACAGAAAAGGAAGAAAATTATGATGATGATATCTAGAAGAGGTGTTGCAATTGCTTACCCTTCACTGATCAATGCCCAGTCGTGTCCTGAGCAGGGACCCTGGACCAGCTCTCCCCAGCAGTTTATATGCTGAGCATGTTGCCCTGTGGTATGGTGTATCCCTTTTGCCAGTTTAGGGCAGCTGTATCCCCACACAACTTGTGTCACTCCAGCCTTCTTACTATCAGTGCATGAGAAACAGAAAATTCCTTGACTTAGTATCAACACTACTTAGCAAGAACTAAAAAACTTGTGTCTTATCAACATTATTCTCATACTAAATTCAAAACACAGCACTTTACCAGCTACTTGAAAGGCAATTAATTCTATCCCAGTAGAACCCAGGACAGTATTTAATATTTAAAATAGAGTTTAATACAGAAAACATCTGGTTAAAGAGTTATAATGAAAGCCAGCTGTTGTATTGACCTGTGCTGGAAGAAAACCATTTGGCACAAGATTAATCTCACTGTGCTGAGCAGATGTTCAGTGTTGTGCCACAATCATTGCACATGCTGATCTGCACCTTTTAATAAGACAAGGCTGTATTTATTTGTACTAAATGTGACATCAAGATTTCAGGCAAGGTCAGAATGGTATTGTCATCTTCTAGGGAAATTTATTTATCTTCTTTAGATCCTGTCAATGTCCATGCTGAAAAGTAATTTTTCAGAGCAGTTGAAGGACCTGTTACATGATAAGTCAATATTAATGCCTTGTTGTACATGGTAGGTCTTAACATAATTGGGGTTTTAATGATGACTAAAAATGTTTGGGTTGAGTTTTGTCTGACTTCATGCAAAGCAGCTGACAGGAATGCTGACTACTCAGGTGAAATTGGAAGTCCTGTTTCTTGTCCTTAGCAGATGAGAAGCAAGGGATGTGGGACAACTGCATTACTGAGTTTCTTCTGATTTCAACTCTTCTACTTATGTATTTGAGGCTTTCTTTGAGGTACATCTGTCTTAAAGGATTCATTTGATCATGTTTTTTCCTCAAAAACTTTCTCTAAAGGGTTTGGTCCCTCTCACAGTTCTACTGACAGTTGTCACAGTGTTGTATTTATCCCGGATATATGGAGGTTGTGATTACTGGCACCCTGACAGAAACTGATTTTTGCACAAAAGGCATTAGGTACTAAACTGTCAGAATGAGCTTGGAGAACAGAAATCCCTGTGCTTAGCTGTCACTAAGTTTGAAGTACCAAGAAATGTTTACTGGCTATGTGAGATGTCCAGCAAATATTGCAGGATCCTTCAGGGCAAGTCTTCTTATGTATAGACTGCAGAGAGATAATGTACATCATACTGTTTCTGGTTTTACTGATTAAGAGTATTTTAATTATGATTTTAATGATAACCACAGCTGAAATGAAATCTTGTGGTAGAGAGTCATGGATGACTGTAACAAATAATAGTGTCTCAGGTTTAATGATCTAATCTTAAATTCAATGAAATTATGAGGTTCCTTTGTCAAATTAATGTCACTCATAAAAGGAAACAGAACAAAGCAACAATTTTTAAAAGGAACCTGTGAACAAAAGAGTATTTTTAAATCTTTTATTTTAGGACATCTTTCCTTCAAATGAGACTGCCTGCATAATAGCACTGTGAAAGGGAGATAAGATAGTTGCTCCTTCAGCAATAGAACAGCAGAAGTGCCTGAAGCTCTCTCCTGTCTGAGATTTATACAGTAGCTGGAACAGAATAATGCTCTACCTTAATGTTTCTTTTGGACTCTGTTTGGCTGACTTCAGTTTAGCCAACCCCCAAAATTAATATTTGGGAGACTTCCCTCTTTGGGACCTTAAATAAATCATTGTTTTGTCTGTTTTGCTCCACTTCCCCCCTGCCTGCCATTCCTTCTAACATCTTCTGTTATACTCAGGGACAACGACAGGTGCAGAAACATCTGCCATGTTAGAGCAGGGAAGGCTTTCAGCCATGGCTGTTAGAATTTCCTCAAAAAGCAAAAAGCCCTCAGCTGATCTAAATGAGAACAAATAATAGCAGAATCAAAGCCATAGCTTGCCTTGGTGGTGGAAGGTGGGCTACCACCACACAGTGGCTCTAGGAAATGATCCCCATACTGAGGTGCTGAGAAAAAGCGGATGGAAATTTTTTTTTTTGCTAGCAAGTAAGAATGCAAACAGCCTGCTATTTGCAGCAGTGCTTAAAGCAAATACATGCAAACACTTGCTGATCTGAACTGTGAAGTGAATGCCTTACTGTTAGACTCTGACAACCAGAGCTGAACTGTTCTCAGTATTTAAGTTTGGGCACATGGACCTACAAACAGCAGTGTGGTGAGAAGAAAGTGGCACACTTAAGTGCCACCTGAGTGTCTGGACTGTGAGCCTTCCTTTCCACTGGTTCACTAATGTTTGGGCATCTTTTTCCATGTGCAGAGGCAAGCAAGAGCACACAGGTTTTTGAGTACCCAGCAATTATTCCTTGTGAATGTGCACAGAAGGGAGCTAGATCTAACCTGTGGGGATAAATAGGTCTAACATGTCTGGCAGGCAAGCCTCAGCACCCCAGGGCAACACGTTCCTCTTGGTCACACCATTGTCAGTCATGTGAGAAAACATCAGTCTTTGTCACTCCTTGGAGCAGGATAATCCTCTGTCTTGATGAGCTATTGTCTTCTACTTGCCTTCTGAGGTTTTTTCCTCAGTTTTATAACTTTCACATCAGCACTGTTCTCTTGAGGCCTTGAGTTAATAATGAATATAAGTCAACACTTTCCTTTTTATTTTTTTTTGGTGTGTGTTTTGCTTTGTTTTATGTGTGCTTTTCTTACCCTGCCTGGTTTTCTCACTGTCTGACAACAATTTTCTTCAGTAAAGCTTCACGTCTTAATTGGATGCTGGGCTGTGGGCTACAGTTTATGATCTTTGGAGAGGATATGGCATTTTAGCACAGCTATTCTCAAACTGATAATGGATGCTTCATTAGGGATCTGGGGAATACATCTCTTGGTGAGGGAAGAGGGCCTGTTCCTGGGGAGCTGCTGAAAGATGAGCAGGGGAGGTGGGAAAACAAGAAAATTACCTGGGAGCAAAGTGCTTAAAAGGTTTCCTCTGAGTGAGAGACAGGCTTCACCAAAAAAAGTGTAACTGAGGCAATCTGTGGATTTTTAGAGCTGCAGGGAAAAGCTTTCTTCTTTTATTGTCTCCTTTTCCTACTCAGGGGGACTGGTTTGGCTATGTGGCTGTGCAGCAGTTGCAGCCTTCTCCTGAGTCCTTTCTCAGCCTGGCTATCAAGGGCTACTTTGTCCCCTTCTCCCTCTGCCCTCTGCTTGCCATCTTCCCTGCTACACTCCAGCCAGCACTCACCCTGCATCCATCCAGACCAAAAGCAACTCTTACGTGGGAGGAGCATCCAAAATCCTGAACACGCTTATGGTGAGGGGGATGTAGAAAAGCAATCTGAGGACAGCTGGCTCGGCACATCTCCTTCCACACTGCAGAGGAAAAAGTGGCACTTCTCTGCATTCCAAAATAGCACAACAGCATCTGAATGCCCAAATGCCACTGTGTGCATATCTTCCTTTCTCACAGGAAATACCTCTATAGGGGACAAGTTGTGCTAGTACCTGTCTGGCTGCCAGGGAAAAAGCTAGGGAACCTGGGAGAACCGATGTTCACTCTGAAGAAATTACAGGTATCATCTTCCCACTTTCTGTGTCCTCTCCTGGCAGTTGTCCAGCCTGTCAGTCTTGCCTAGCAGCGACTTGGGTGTAAATATTGCAGTGCACTGCTATTGTTAAGCTCCCACTGTCCTTTGGAGTGGTGCTCAGTGGCGCTCCTTCCAACAGAGGGAGCCTTAGGCCTGTCTCCTGTCATCGCATGACAAGAATTACAATCTGCATCATTCATATAAAACATAACAGCCAGGAAAACCATAATTTTGGTTGCTCGTCTTCTCTTGTTCTTCAAATTTTGACAGAGTCCCTCTCCTTGTCTGAGCTTTCAGAGCTACCTCTCTGTTGCTTTTTTTAATGGATTTTTGTTCTAGGATTTGTTTTCAAACTTCAGATTCTTCTTCTATTCTACTTCTCTAAGTATTTTTGGTTACTTACCTGTGTTCCAGTGACTAATGTTTTTGAAAGGCTGAAACTTCATGTTTTCTATCTCCTTTCTAGTCAGACACCTAAATATTGCTGCAATACATTTCCCACAGTGAACTGTAGAGGAAATGGGAGATCAATATAGATTAATGAACTTTTACACAAAAGAAATCATTATCTTTGGCCCCATACCTATATGCTAGAATTAAATTAACAAAGTCCTTGCTGTGAAACTTTATATTCAGTTTAAGAAATACTTACAAAGTGAATCAGAAACTTAACAGTAGCATGTGTGTTTCTATAGTCTATTTGAAATTCTAGACAGTTCAGAAGGCTCATGTGAGTAACACATAAATTATGTTTAAAATGGTGTTTCAGAAAAGAAATGCCCAAATTTAGCCTTTCCATGCAATTTTAATTTGACCCTCTGTGAAAGTGTACGCTGATATAGCAATATATTGCATCATAAACCTATGAATCACTGAACATGTACAAGAAGGATAGGAGTCAGGAAGGAGACTAAGAGGCAGAGAACTTCCCTTCTTGGAGAAGTTGAATGATATCAGATGGCTGAGAGGTCCAGATGGACAGGACTGTCATTTTCTTCAACATCTCAAGGGTGGCTGGACTGTACTGTGCTGCTGTCAGGGCCATCAGGGCCATGCAGGTACAGCTGGCCCTGGCCAGCCTGATAGGGAGGGACCCCCACCCAAACTCTCTACCCTTTGATGCAGGAGCTCCCCCGAGGCTTAAGCCTGTGTATGAGCTATTTCATAGCAGTGTGTGCTCCCAAACATCTCCCTGACATGCCTGAACTGTTTGTATCTCCAAGACTGAGACCTGATTTGTCACCCTGCCTTTGCCAGTCACGGCTGAGCCCTGCTTGCCCAGCTCAGGACTGTGCCCTGCTGGGGAAGGCACTGCCTGCACTGTGGTTACTCTCAGCTCCTGCCTTGCCTTCCCTGACAGAGCAGCTCTGCTGCTCCCTGGCAGTTACTGCAGTTCTTCCAGAGCCTGGAGTGGTGTGCCATGGAGCCTGCTGCCCTGCAAGGAAATATGTCAGCAATGGTGGTGAAAGGGGGTAATTCTGACATTAAAAATTGCATGCCACCTGGGGGTGGGGGCAGAATTTGGCCTCATAAGGAAAAAAACTGTTACAGAGAATAGGCTGATCACTGTCACTAACAAGTTGGAAGAATTATTTTTTTTAATTGAAGTTTTTGCCAAGCACAAAATTGGCACAACAAAATGTCACCCAATCACGGCATACAAACAAAATTTTATGGTACTGAGCAACTTCATTTTTAAAGGTCATTGCATTCTGATGCTTCTCATATCCTGCATTTTAGATAATTAATAGGCAGTACCTCCTTTATGAATGTTTCTTAAAAATAATAGAGCTAAACATGCAGTTTACATTTTAAAGTCTAAAATTCATTGGGAGCTAAATAGGTATGAAATGACAGTATAGAAGATTCTAATATATGCACTTTCTAAGTAAATCATTTCTTCAGCAAGACAAACACATTTACTAGCTTCAGGTTTAGCTGTTCTGTGCCTATGGTTCCAAGACATCTAAACTTGCCATCAGCTTAGCTGGGTCTGTATTTAAATAGTTGATTTGACTTGGATGGTTCTCTACTTCCCCATTTCTGTGCTGCATCTAACATGCTTAGGAAGACCAGGAGAAAACAGTGTTGCTATTATAAGTCTACTCTCTTTGAAAAAAGAAATATTAGAGTTTTTACCTGACATTATTATAGCAAAAAACTGATTAGTGAAATAGCAGAGTAAATTTTGAGTAATGCTTTCTCTTCTCAGCATCCCTTGTTTTTGTTGCTCCTGTGCACATTCCTCCCACAATGTGGCACTCTCTCACAAGGGAAAGAGGTGGATGGGTTGGTAAATCCTAAACTTGCAATGAAGCGCATTCCTGTGCTGAATTCTTGGGCAGTAGACCACCATTTTGGAGGGAAAGATGGTTGTTATATAGGAAAGCATCAGTGCTATATTTAACACCTCGTTGTAATGCCTTAAATAATTTTCTATACGCTTAGGGAAGGAAATGTAATGTTTAAAGTAAGCCACCTTTTGCAAACTATCAGCCAAATACTTTCATGTCTCAGGGTTGCAGCCCTTGGTTCCCAGGGCCCTCTTCCCTTTCTTGCCCAGCATGGATCTGAAATTTTATAAATTATGGCTCACTCAAAGGCAAGATACTGGAAAGCTCAAATACACTCAAGGCAGCTCTTGTGAAATAGGCAAAAAATCGGTTCATATATGAAAGAAATACTTTACCTTCCTGTCAGAGACATAATTTACTTAATCCTTCAGAATAAAGGCAAGAGCTGGCCCCAAACCCTGACAAATCTCATTTTAAACCATTTCAGAATTTCTTCCTTAGGCCAGCAGCTGTATCTGTACTTCATGGTTTGCTGTACCTGTATAGACTGACTACACCAGCGTGTAGGTTTCCTCCCATCCTTTATGGCAAGGAAGCACAAAGGAGTCTGGGACATTTTTGATCATTGTATAGGTCTTGATATATTTTAATCTTGTGCTGTGTGGCCATGAAAATGGAGAATGTCACGATGAGTACGAAGTAGTATCCCCATAATGGAATTATTTTCAATTTGCCTCTGCTTCAACACAGGAATGCTGCGTTTTATAGACCTATGAGAAAGTCACGTCAGTGGGCAGCAGGGAGAAAAGCTGCCTGCTTACCTCCTCCCCAGCTGCTGAGTTTTGATCACACAGGTCCCTGTGGCGGCAAGGCAGAAGGGACTGGCTCCTGTTCTGTACCAGCAGAAGGAGCCGGCAGGCAAAGTGGGCAGAAAGCAAGTCAAGGGTGAAGGAAGTATGGTGAGGAGCAAGAAACTCTGGTCGAAATGGGGACTCTGTCTCCACAGAAGGTAGTCCCATAACCATGCTTCAGAGGTCATGGAAGTGAATTCCTATATACTTTTCTCTGGGTGCTCTTGCACTTGCTTAGGAAAAAATCCTGATGATTAGGTGCTTTTAGACTTCAGGGATATGGGAGAGATCCCATAGCTCAAAGGACAAATTTTCAAGTCTTTTTAATGTGTTTCACTTGGCAGATCTAAGGCTGAGCAAGATTCACACAGAAACCATTTGGCATTGGTTACTCAAGGAATGCTCAGCCACTGGAATTTTAATTGGTGAAATTATAGTGTAGAAAACATTGTTGATGTTCAGGTAGCTTAGATAAAGCCTTAGATGTATCCATGAGAAGAGAAACATCTGGAGAAGAACAAAGGATTTACTTGTTCCTTCACTGAAAGAGCTTCAGGGCTTCACAGTGCTTGATGCCTCTGGGGCTTTTGCTCTCTCTCAAAGGATAGGCTGGGTAGGTTGTTGCTCTTAACTGGTAACTTTTGGTACTGCATGCAAGTGCTCACTAATGGCCAAGATGTTTACGATCTAGTCTGTGCTGAAGAACTAATCAGCTGTGCAATCTTTTATACAATTGTTTCACTTTCTTGTAACTTTGAATGATGCGCTTCCCCTCAGTCTTCTCAGTTTCAACCCACGGGAGACTGAGTTAAAATTAAAAGATCTTATTTTTTGATACAGTTTCCTGTACTGAGAATCTAACCTCATGCAACATTAGTGTTGTGCTATTTCTGCCTTAATAGCAACTCAACAGAAGACCTGTGTGGTTAACAAAGCTAAAGCTTAAAAAAGTGATGCATCAAACACTGAGACATAATCAAATTAGATGATTCCTTACATTAACCTATGTGCAAATATATGTGTCACCTGTTACTCCTAAAGATTAAAGGGAAAAGATCTAAAGAAAGGAAGTGTCAACTGGGAATTTCCATTTATCCAGGTTTCCTTCAGGCCCTTCCCTGAAGCCCAAAGCACAGGCTAGCTGGAAGGAGATTGGAGGCTGAAGACAGGCAGGATTAGATGGCAGATAATTATCCCCTT
Source organism: Anthoscopus minutus (assembly GCA_013399455.1). Taxonomy (NCBI): domain Eukaryota; kingdom Metazoa; phylum Chordata; class Aves; order Passeriformes; family Paridae; genus Anthoscopus; species Anthoscopus minutus. The sequence goes on from VWYI01047360.1 coordinate 87,256, forward strand.
GCTGCTCAAGGACCCTTTGCTGTCCATAAATTTTGAAGCTTAATTCTCTTCTGGAGTACTCACTTGCCCTTTGAGGAGCAGAATCTGCAGGAGATTTGCTTGTAGTACATGAGTGGATGGTGCTGAGAAGAATGGATGTGCCCTTGAGAGGCTTGGTCTATCTATAGCAGAAGCTAAAACCAGCACAGGCAGGTGAGTCCCTGGTAGCACAGTGTGGGAGAACAAGGGTGTCTAGAAGGGCAGCCAGGTACAGCCCTTGCTGCCTCTTACTCATAAGTAAACTAATAACTTCTTCCTCCCTTCCTCACAAATAGCCTTTCCACCCCAAAATCCAGTTCCTCTAAAATTATTATATGAGTAAATGACATAGAAGTGAGACCTATTTAAAGGAAAAATGCCTTTTCCTTTTGCATAATTATTTTTTCCCCCTTTTCTCCTCAAATTTCAAGTACAGACTGAAGTTGATTTTTTTCCAGCTAGAATAATTACCTCCTTTTTTGGACTAGAAAAGGACCTGATTATCTCTGAGAGGATGGAGGTCAAAAATTAACTCATGCAACAATTTTAGTAAGACTGATGCTGACAGAGACGCTGAATCATTTGTTTTCCTGCTTATAGTGGTATCTTACATATAAATCAATAATTACATTTCTTGGCTCAATCTTTACTGTGATGAAGCAGGAGCAATATCTGAGGCTGCTGAAAATGTGCTGCAGTACAACAGCTGTAGAGTGAAGGAGCAAGAATTGTTCACAAGAGGTGCCCAGAGCAGCAGCCAGACTGGGGCTGATTCAGGCCAAGCGCTGCTCTCTGCTCTGCCCATTCATGAAAGGTGAGGATAAAGCACAGTAGCTTCCTCAAGTCAGAGAACAAGGTACCTTCCATCTGAGGCATCTTCTGGGAGAAAAGTTGGCCAGTCAGCTCCAGAGCGGTCTTGGGACAAATCTTTGCCACTGTTAGAGCCCTCTTACACAGCCAGCCAGCCAGCTAGAGCAATAGCAGGCAAGATCTTGATTTTCTTTGCCTTTCATGCCAAAAGTTGATCCAGCCATTTCTCAATCCAGGGATTCAATTTTGACGGGAATTAATACTTCAACTGCATAAAACATGATTTTAGGCTGAGCCTAGCCTAAAATTTTAGGCTGAGACTACTAGGATAATGTTCAATGTGAATTTTGAAATTATAAATGGTTGTTCTTTTTTGATTAACTCTCAAAGTCTATTGCAGGAACAGCTGCAGTCACAAGACTAGTGAAAGATGAACAATAGCTAGATTAAATTAAGAGAGCACTGAGCTCTCAAAACAGTCACAAAAAAATATATCTTTGAAAAGCATGATAGAGAAATAAAAGCAGGAGGACAAAATATGATATGACTTAAATTCATTTCCTTAGAAAGACAGCTAATACTGGCATTGATCCTGAAATGTAGCTTAAAGAGGCTGAAAGAAATATTGAGAAATAAACCAGTCTGAAGCATAATTGTGTGGGTGTTTTGATAAAGTGGAAGGGATTGTGGAAATATGATGATGGAGGGAAATAGGCTGAGCTTCTTTATTTTAAAGAGAAATTTCAACTTATTTTTCATTATGATTGAGATAAAAAAATCTAAGTCATGTTGGGCACCCATATAACATATAAATTAATATTCCCAGCTGTGTTCCAATGCAGTTGGAGATGCAAATCTTGTATAAAGGCTTCTCTTCGGGAGGAAAGACATGGTATGTTGAGTGACCTTGAGGAGACAGATGTTTTTCCCCTTCAACCCCTTCTGCCCTGAAGCCTCCCTTCTATATGATAATTTTTGGTCCATCCCAGTAGGATAGAACAATCACATGTTATTTGGTCATACATGCTTTACACATCCCATGTTCTCCTTCATTTGCCTCTCAAGGGGTGTGTAAGTTAATAAGTTAATGGAACTTAATGAGGGTCTCAGTTACTTTTGGTCAAAATTTATAGTTGACAAAAGAGGGAGAATAAACACTTTGATCCTCTTCCTCCATGCACTGAGACAGCAGTAGGGCCCTCTGACCTTTATTATAGTATCTTTGTGTGCATCTTTATTTCTTCAGCAAGCCAGGTTTATACAAGTTGGTTTTTTCCATCCACCCTCATCAGTTCTTCACCACCTTCAAGCAACACTGTTGTTCCGACCATTTACCACACAGAAGGACAGCACAAGTGCCCTGCTCTCATTGGGCAGAGAAACCCGCACTGTTGCATAATTGGGATTTAATCAAATTTGACCCAAGAACAAAAAAGTCAAGGAAAGGGGTGGGATCTGAGAAAGAAGAAGAAGGGTAAGTGTATTGTCAAAAGCAGTTTGCAGTGAGCAGGATCGGGCACCTCAGTGAACAAGCATCTGAATGTGCAATCTTGATATGGCAGAGCAAAGGGGACTTCCAGAAATAGGCACAGAAATGTGACACAGAACAGGTTCTCTGTATCACATGCTCTATATAACATAAAGAAATGGAAAATGCTGCTCTGCTTGTAATGTTTTATAAGTATATTGAAAAGCTAATGGTGTAGACAAGGGCTTGTAAATTATTTGAGAGATAAAAGGAAATGTCTGAGAGTGAACAACTTCAAGAACTTCCTTTACATCCCTATAGGAAATCAAACAGTGATTTGATCAAAACACGTAATCCCTTCCTCACAGTGAGAAGGCATTGATGTTCTTCAGTTCTGTGGGAAAACTAGCAAGAATAAGTAGTTACTAGTTTAAAAAGATGTATTTCTTTGATTTTGTTTTACAGAGGTGATGACCTGCTAGAGCAAACTTCCAAGGGAAGTAATGGAAGAAATGGTTCAACCATAAGCTTCTCAGCAAAGAAAAGGGAGAGAGCTGTGGTAGCAAGCCAGGTGGGAGCAGTGACCTCACTGACAAGAGGTGAGGGTAACAGGTTCATCCAACAACCCAGATTACTGTACAAGACTGAAATGATGAATAAAGTCTGAGATCAAGCTTGGAAATCAAGACAGCAAGTCAAGGTCCGGGTCACTGGTGAACACTAGGCATGGCAGAGCTGCCATGGCAGAGACCAAGGATGGGAGGCTCATCTTGAAAGCATCTCTAGAGAGAAGATCCCACAAATGCAACTTCTTACAGTTCTTGTTCAAGGCTGGACAGCTGCACAGCCTGGGGCCCAAGCAGTCAAACCCCTGGGAACTGGAGGAGGATATACTCAGCCCCTGATGCGTCTTTGATTCTAGATGGCTTCATGTCTAGACTGGGTACATATTTTATGCCAGCCACTTTTGATCCTCAAAACATAAAATTTTACAGTTCATGCTATATTGCAAAAAATGGACTGATGTAATAATTCTGCAATTAAGGCCTACAGTTGTATGTGTGATAGAATCATAGAAGTTAGGTTCATTTAAGATGTGGAAGGTAATAGTGTAACACTGTGGAAATTGATCAAAAAATATTCAGTGAAGGGGAGGCCTTGTATCTTGTCAGCTTTTTCTTGTTCTCCTCTGCAAATGGGTAGTACAGTAATTACAGCCACAGTCTCCTTTTGATCCTTAGTTGCACTGGCATATTTTATTAATGTAGTTTCAGAATCTGCAACATTAGGCTTTTCTGCTTAGAACCTTTCTGATTCTACGGTCTGTAGTTCATTGCCATTTCTTAGTTCATGTTATTCCTTCCCACTCCATTGTTTTCAGAAGGTTTGCTCTCATGAACTGGAGCACCTGGGTCACTTGATCCCAGCTTCCAGTAGTCTGGCCTGAAATGCCGGCAAGTATCTCCCTTCTGCCCCTGCTGCAGAGAAGGCCACTGCCCCACAAGCTTCTCCCATGGTGTGAATGAACCCTCAGCCCCTCAGAGTGTGTCTTCCAGGCTGCTTTCAGGTGGCATTTATTCAGCCTGCTGGCCGTGCTCCAGGCCATTGGGTCTTTGCTCTGGACACATTCAGATGCATCAAGTGACACAGCCTCTGAGCCAGGGCTTGGGCTACTCCAGCCTCTGTTAAACTGTATAAACGGGCCTTGAGCAGAGAGGCAAAAGTGGTCATACTTGAACTCCAGGAAATATATGCTGTGACCCTTTCAAATAAAAATACACAAAGAGAGCACTTCAGCTGCTCTTCTTTCATGGAGAGGTGGAAGGCCTCTTGTAAAGGCAGACATTAAATTAACCACTTATATGGGGTTTTAGTCACCATGCCTCTTACCTTCTTGAAGTTAAGAATGTAAATCCTTGGTAATTATAGAAGGAATTTCCTTGTTTTGTTCAAAGTCCTCTAGAAATTAACAGGTGTTTTGAAATGTATATTTATTTTGTACAATTTTTTAAAAACTGATGCAGTGTAGTTCCACTTCTAAATATAAGGGTGAAGTACTGGCAATAAAAATCTGTTTATCTGTAAGGCACGTAGCCAGCTCCTAAAATGTTTCTTCTCTCCAATAATGGTAAAAACCCCCCTCTCCTGTCCTTGATATCCACAATGTCACCATTGTGAAGTGGATGAGTTCCAAAATACGCAAAACTGTTAAACCTAATTGTTGTACAGTTTCAAAAGCAACGGCTGCATAAATATCTGGCTCTTCTCCCAGACATTGATTCTAAACTCAAATAAACCTGTTCTAGAACCACAGAGGAGAGGATTTTCAAGTTCATTGAGATAATCTGATATTTTTCTCACAATGTTTTTACACACTGAGATTTCTAGGGTTTGCTTAAAATTTTGGCAGTCCAGAGGTCGTCTCAGCATCAGCCATTTGATCGCTGCAACTCAGAAATGTTTAGTTGTTTTTTTTGCCAATTACTCTGGAGGTCACTCACTTGCTTGTGCAGTATACTGTAAATCCTGGTGAGTATTTTTAGCAAAGTATGTAACTTATGACAAGTTCTAATCAAAAGATGCAACAATAAAATTTTTCCAGACTTATCCATGACATAGCAGTACAGTAAGATAGAAAATGTTTACAGAGTTTGAATGATGTGACTTTTGAAGGCAGAGATTATAACATTTTATCCAAGTACTTTCTCTTCTGTACAATCTATTCTGTACTTAGCCTTGTTGGTGCCTTCTGGTAATACATTGGCTTTTGAGTATATTTCAAAAATATATTTCAAAACTGGAGAACTCCGGGAATATTAAAAATTGGAGAACTCTGTGTTCAGAACTGCACCAAATTAAAAAAAAACAAGCAAAAACTGGTTGATATATTATTATGGAAATCCATAACAAATTACTATATATTATAGTGGTGAAAATAGAACTTGTGTGGTCTGTATAACTTTCTAATAGTCTTGTGGAAAATCAGGACTGCTCAAAGGTTGCAATCTTTAGTTAGATGATGGATTTTTTTAAGTACTAAAGGTGGCTCTGCAAGATGCCTTCATTACAAAGGGCACTGACCAGTGAAAAAATGGATCGTTTGTTACTTTAGTTATCAGTTGGGTTGTTAATGGAAACTAATTGGACACTATTTTTCATTTCCTCTTGTGTGGAGGAATGGATGTATCAAGAAAATACATGAGATGCTTCTGAAAGCTAAATTTGAATGTAATATTTGCATACTGGGCAAAAATGTCTTACAGTGCAAAATCATATTTACTCTGTATCACCAGTGCAGTATTGAAACAATACTATGAAAAGCTAAACAGCAAAGCTGAATTAATACATGCAAAGTAATTTTCATTTGCAGGGTTATTTATTTTGTACTTTTCCCATTATCATTCTTTACTTCGTTGTAGCAATATTTTAGATGTACGAGAATTAGTGACAAGTTAATGACTATTGTCCATTTTTATGGACATTAATGCTTTAGGGTTCAAAGTCTAACTTAATTTAGCCCAGTAGCTGCTCTTTCCAGCTAAACTAAGCTAACAAGACTGCCATGTAGATTTAATTTCAGGTACTATATACCAGTGAAGTAAGACAAAGCATAACTTAAAGTCAGTCTATTGAAATTGTCTATGTGATCACTAGTCTACAAAACATCCAATGTACCAAGCAGCTGTTAAAGCACTGAGACTGATTTTGTTTTTGAATTAGAGTAATAAAATATTAAAACTATGTTGGATGTCCTCATTGCTCCTGAAATGCCACTTGACCAGAGTCAGCAGTCAGCAAGCCTTCGTTACATGCAGAGGAGTTAGTGCTGTGTCAGCTACTGAAATGAGAGCTGTTTGCATAAATGCAAAACTTCTGTCCATATGTAGTTTTGACCATTCAAAGTAACATCCACAAAGCCACCTATGATAGTTATGTAAAGTAGTTGGAGGTCTGTTTGTTGCTTATCTTATAAAGAACCAAGGCATTGTCTGCTTTTGCCCCTGCTTTTGCCCGTGTTGAACTCGGTCATGGAAGTTAATTTACAGCTAAGACAGTGTGAGACTCTTCCACAAAACATCAAAAGGGCAGGCTCCTTTATGTTTCAAATTCAGTTTGCCTTCACTCTATGATAGTGGAGTTTTCTCTCATCTGCTATGTATTCTTGTGACATAACTGCATTAAATGGTGGAGGAGCTCCCTGAACTTCTTTTGGACTGTGGTCTGAATAACTCCTGTATCTGGTACCCAACAGGGAGGATAGAAACAAATTACTATTAATTAAGCAGTTAGTGAACAATGAAAATAGACAATACAGCCTAAATTACTATTCTAAAGAAATTTGTAAAACAGAGGTTTCTGGAGCTTGTCCTCAGGGCTGAAGCATTAGAGAAAAATCTCACTGTAGAAGAGTCTTCAGTAAAAAGTATCTCCTAGTGAAACTCATGCTGGCTTGCAGGTCTCAGGAAAGAGAAGATATTGAGGCAGCAGAGGAAGGGGTGATGACTCCTCTCTGGTGACCAGTGATGGCACACAAGGAAATGGAATGAAGTGCTGCCAGGGGAGGTTTAGATTGGACATCAGCAAAATGTTCTTCACTAGAGGTTCACCACAGGTGGCTGTCTACTTGAACACCCAGCTCCCCAGGAGAGTGGTGATGGCACCAAGCCCATCAGAGTTCAAGAAGTGTAAGGACAATGCTCTTTGTCATATGGCTAAGTTTTAGGTAATCCTGTGAGAAGCAGGGAGTTGAACTTGATTATCTTTATGCATTCCTTCCAGCTTCAGAATAACATATCTTGATATTATATGATTCTATAGGGTTAAAGCATGTGGTTTTGCCTTACCACTTTCCCAAGTAGATTCATAGTTAAATATGTTATTATCTTATATTTTGGAACTAAACTATTTTCCTAATTTTTATGTACATGTGAAATACATTATCAGAGCTTGTTCTTTCACTATTAATGTAAAGTTAATATGACAAGGAGCATTGTGTTTGTAGTGACATTTTTGTTGAGGTGACTAAAGTTAATACATTTGATTTAAATTTGGGCATCATAATTTTCTGTTAAAAAGTATTCTGATAGTGCAGAGAATCTGTAATGACAATTTTGAACTAGCATTTTCCAAACAAGGAACTTTACAGTCAACACATGAATTTCTAACCAAATCTAGTTTGTAATTTCCTGGGAGTAAGCCAGCTGTAATGTAATGTAACAGGACTAACATAACTAGAGTGACTGCATTTAACTCATTATCAGAACTGATTTTAGAAATGAGATGAGAGTCCTGTGACTTCTCTTCTTAATTTAAAAAAAAAAAAAGAGAGAGAAAAAAGCATTCCATATTTTTCTTAAAGGTCACAGAAAGAACCAAGACAAGAATTTACTCTGAGCATCATCTGTAGATGTGCATTCTTTCAGCCTTACAATCTTGCTTTAGATTTCACTTGGCTGTCTTTCTTTCTTGTGTAGTGAGCAGAAAGATGCCTGTACTTCTCAGTGCAATTCCTCCATCTCACTTTGGGGTAAAATGAGTTGCATCTGAGGTGTCTATCCCTTGGGACACTAGAAGTGGTCCAAAGGACTATCGTAGAATGGATAATGCTAGCTAAAATCAATCCTACCTGTACTTTAAAACAAACAGTGTAAGTGAGAGGAGAATTGATGGTCACTGATTATAATAAAACTATAAGTTTCTAGATTATTATATCTGATATTTTTGTATTTTATATGCATAATCTTGATTACATACCTCCAAATATATCTAGTTTATACTCCTGTTCTAACTGATTTACTCCAGGTCAAACTTTGTGTCTGCAGTTTTATTTCTTAGACAAGAAATAAATACAACTGCATAAATTTAAACTTGATTTCAGCTATTCATCCTCAAAACAGGAACTTGGTCAAAATTTGAGTAACTCATAAAAGTAAAGTGATCTTTTTACCTCTGACATATTGTACATTAGCAAGATATTAACAAACATCATTAATATCAGAATCAGAACTATTTTAATATAAATGTAACAGGCTGTAAAACAAGATTTACTTTTTGGCTCTGCTTTCAAATGCAGTATGTTACCTTCAAAGCCAGTTTTGATTTTCTCAGGTTCTCTTGAGGCTATGGTAATAAATAATACTATCAAAGAGAAAAGTGAATTATCAAGCAATGGAAAAGAATTTAAAATGCCATCAGTAGTTGAAAGGGTTGATGGTATGAGTGCCAAAGGCTAAAAGCTAAAAATCACTCTTGTCCTTAATGGATTATGATGAAAGATAGAGTCCCTCTGGAAAGAAGTAGGAGCAGGAATCAGACTCTTCAGGTGGAGGAAGGAAGATGAGTATTTGGTCTTTTGAAATGCATGTGTATACAGAGCCAGAAAGTGCATGCAATTACTATGGGTCATTTGTGTGAGTGGCAGGGAAGCTGCAGAGGAAGTGCTCTGAGTTTTGTGATAAAGCAGGAGTCCTCCCACCACAGCATGGCTATCACAGCTTTCTATCCAGAGGAGCAGTCATTCAACCTTATAGCAAAGGTCTCATAAATGTTTGTTGAAATCTTCTATGCTGTCTGCAAATACAGCAGTAATTTGAAATTGATACAGATGAGAAGATTCATAGCAGCAGTTTCCCAGGCTCGAATTTTCTTCAAAGGAACATGAATAAGGCAGAAAAGATATTGGAGGTCTGATTTTTCAAAAATACTGATAACTGGCATGTTGAGGCTGATTTTTCAAAAAAACTGGCATGTTGAAATGATGTGTCATAGAGACAAATCTGTGAAATGGTTGAAAGGGAATGCAAAACTATGGCTCTGAAGGAAGCATTAAATGATGGGCCCAGGCCCCGCACAGTGCTTAGCGGTGTTAATACTCCCGTACTGAAAGCAGAAAAGACAACAGGTGCAAATGTTGTTGGTTGCAGCAGTTTATTGTCCTTGCAGCCAACATAACACAAATCAACAGAAGACCTAGTGCTGGAACAAGCACACATTGTCCCAGTAGATTGTTTTCCTTCCTGTTTGAGCTCATTAATTTTAGATCACTAACATTGTTGGCGTCCCAACCCCAAACTTTACCGGTGCAATATACATTACTAGCATATCTGAAATGTCATGTGATTCTCCCTTAATGATAAAACAAGTTCCTGACATTGTAATAAGTAGGGTTGGCAAAACAGAAGAGCTGCAAAAAACTCCCTTTAAAAAAGAGCATGCCAGAGAAGCCCAGCACAGATTCTGCACAACAGTTTTTACACCTCTCTGTAAGCAGAGCTGTGGACAGTTGCTTGATTCATTAATACAAGTAGCCTGATATTATTTTGGGCTGGGATTTATTTAAAATATTAAAGGACAGACCTAATAATTTGTCTTTATTCCCTTCCCTCCTCCTCCACTCTGGCCATTATACCTGGGATTGTGCTTTGACCCACCTGCCCTTGACCTTTCTATTCCCCTGCTAATGTTCCTCCCAACACCCTGTAGCCAGGACAATCCATGACAAAGGATCAACTTGTCCCAACTTTTTTCTTTTTTTTGTTTTACAGTAAGTTTGTTCTTTTTTCCTTATGAAACATTTTTGTATGGAAGGATACCATATGGCTCTAGGTTAACAAAACCTTTATAGAAATACTGCTTCCTTTCCTGCTTCAATGAGTAAAGGTTCCCTATCAACATTCACAAAGGATTTCCCTATATACTGAGCAATGTATAAAAGCTAAAGTGGTTCCGGCCACCTTCCAGGCATTAGGAGAAATTCAATACCCGGTAGCTTCTAAATAGAAAGAATTAAAATTAGCATCCTACTTCCTTCTCATATATTGGGAGATTTTTCTTATGCACTGATTACTGGCTAAAGGTTCTCATCTCTATCTAGTAAAGTTTCCTTCTACTGCAGCCACTCACCCTAACTAAAAGGGCATGAGACTTTATTATTTTTGAGATCAAATAGATTTAGTGTTTTTCTCATTTTGGTGAATCACTTCACTTTGGGTCTAAGTTTTCTGCAATGACCTAGCTCTCTGAAGTAACATAGGAAAAAATTGCAACATTCTTGTTCAAACTCAAAATTTGAAATGGTCTTGCTGTTGAAAGTGCCTACTGAACATTCCTCCATAATTTTAAATGATTGTGAAGCACTTGTGTTGCATTGTCCATTGAAGAATTAATTTGCAAATTTGAATACTGATATTTGAATACTGATAATCTATTCCCATGGTATTAGGACAATTCTGCCCTCAATATATAGGTTAGTATAACAATGATGATACATTTCAATTTCCAGTGTAATACCATCTTGATTTTTACCACCCTTAGCATTTGCTTGTTGTTTTGGTGGATTTTTATATTACATCTTGACCAGTTTGCAAGTCTAATATTTGTAGGTGAACAGTTTTATGAATATACTTCAGCACCGTAATAAATCTTTTGATGGTGTTATCAGCTAACCTTATACAGAATGTTCCTGTAATTGAAAAGGCCTTTTAAATGCAAGCATTTTCTTCTTGGCTCTCAGTTGAGAATTGTATTTAATTTGAAAATTATAGACAGCCTATGGAAGTTTCTATTTTCTAGTATATGGAGGATGCTATTTTTTAGTATATGGAATATATAGATATATATATTTTCCATCTGAAGTGCTGACATATCCATTACTGCATGCCAAATGCTTTTAATTTCAACGGATCTGTAATGGATATCTGAATATCTATGTGATATATGCTTGAAAAGTCTCACAAAGATCTGTCTAGTGGGCATACTCAAGCTGGCATTTCCAAAGCTACTTTGCAAGTCAGAGAACATGCATCTCGAATATTTTATGAAGTGATTATTTTGAATTGATAATTTAAAGAAATACCACAAAGAGCCAGAGAGAATTAATTATTGTTGATGAGTTTAGAGATGTAGGATGAAATCTGATATGACTGGTTTGGGCTGTAAAACAAGAGACACCCTGGATAGAAGCACTGGGTCTGGCCTGGAGGAAGCAAAACAACCTTTCTTCTCTGATGGAAGACATAACCTCGAAAGCAAGCTTCTAGGCCTGTGTTTTACTGGAAGACTGAAAACTAGCATGGTTAGCATTGTGTGAGTAAAGCTGTATGTATGAGTAGGGTTATATCAGGCTGAATTTCTGAGCTTAATGAAGCTGTTGAAAGCATTACTGCTTGTGTTAACAAGGACGGGATTCGCTATAATATTAAAAATAATTAACTATGCAAAATATAATTAACAATGAATTCTAATTAGCTACCTGTGGAAATTGTGCCTTTATTGTCACAGTTTTCCCTTTTTTTTTTTTCCACTCCTCTGTACTCTGAATTGCTTTTCCAGCACCACCTCTGCAGCAGAGCTTTGTCAGCTGTGCAATATACTGTGATTCACACAACACTGTTTTCACAAAAAAAACTGTCACAGGAGAAGAACTTGTTAAAATCTTGACTGTAAGCAATATTTGTCATTTTGAACTGGAATAATAACAGACAGGGAGGAGTTAACCTAATTCTGTTTAATGGAGAAACAACACAGTGTCCACACTAGAACTTACATGACTGCCCAGTAAAGGTAGGAGTGAAATCACCTTGGAAATGTGGAAGAACGTAAAGGATATAGGTTGGAAGGGAGATCCATTAGAGAAATGGATAAGAAGTTGCAGGGCTGTTACCAGTGAAAATGAGAAAGCAGCAGAAAGTGATGCACACAGATGGAAGATCTTGTTTCATTGTTCTGAGGAGGTGTGAGGAAAGACAGGATACTGATTGCAAAAGGCTTGGGTTTCTGAACATGGAAGCTGCTTCCTTTGTTTGGTTATTCTTCTCCTCATATAAATAATATTTATTCAGTGATGAAAATGGTTAGTGGGAAGTGCTCTTGTGACTGTTTAGACTAGTGAATATGGGAAAGAAGGAGAACCCTCTTGCGTCCTTACTGTCTTGCTTTCCCCCTGCAGAAAGCACTGGTGTGGCATAATAATATGTATTGACCAATTTGAACTGATGGCATTCTTTGCAAATAACACAGTAAAGAAATAATGGACCTTACCATGAACTTTTAATTGTATAAAACTGAAATTTAGGCCAACTGCTCAGTTCAGAGAGTATTAAAATAATAAAGGCTAATTGCAGAAATTTCTCACTTTCTTTGGGAAAGCCTCCATCCTTCAGAAGTAAGCCAGGGAATTCGTTGAGACTTGTTTTACGCCTGAAGTGGACTGGATTTTGTGTTTTGTGTATAATAATACACAAATGCTTCCAAACTCAGTGGGACAGCTCAACACAAATGGCTCTTGATAAAAAAAAATTACAAACAAAACAGGCATTGTCTTGCAGTGAGCAGCTAAGCACTGCTCTTACAGAGATGGTTTTGTGTCCCATTCACATGCATAACACTTCTGGATATTCACTAATGAGAGATAAAAACGCCCCACATTCCACTGCTGTTATAACTAGAATGGATTCCCTAGAGTGGACACATTTAAAGTAATTATTAATCAGTAAAGATTTCATGCTGATGCTGAGAAGACCTGCAGGTAGGACTAGATACTATTCTTATTGTAAACATATACTTGCTTATTTTTGTCCCTTTTTCATTAAAAAAAAAATAAAATTTTTCTCACCAGTTGTTTGTTGGATCTTATGATCTTACATTTGATTACTTGAGAATGCAATTGCTTCAATTTTTGAGACTGATCTCATCAATACTTATGAACTCATTTTCACAACTGAAATAGAAAGAAATATGGTGCTATCCAGATTGAATAAAGATACTTCTCTTTCTTCTGCCAGTCCTGCTTCATATTCTTGTGTTGCATTTATTTTATTCAATTAGTATCTCTCCCCACCTCCTTAGGCTGGCCTGACAGTGTTATAAATTGGAGGTGAATGTGCTAACTGCACGGAGGCAAGGGTACCATTCATGCTACCAACCCTACCTTCTTCAGCCTTCCATGGTTTGCACAGTTCCCATGTGGACCACCATCCATTTTTTCTCTACATCCTGCACCTCTACAGCATCTCGCCTCTTGTAGAAGGTGATTTGGCTCCTCTACCACATTTACAATAAAAGAGAGGTCTCCCGCCCACAGCCTAACATTTTTAAAGTACTGTGTATTTTTTTTAGGTGTCTAAGAGGTGGACCAGAAAATGTGACCCCTTGGTTTTAGTGTGCCTTTCATTTTAATGTATTTAATTTTTGCTTTAATCTGGAAAAATGAATTTTCAGAATAAGCCTAGAAGTGGATACAAGTAAATGAATGACTGTGTCTGAGCATGGAAACTAGATTTTTCCATGTCCAACGATTTCTCTGGAGGAAGTAAGAAAGATGGGCACAGGTTTTGACAGACTTGTAGAAAATGCAGAGGGCTGAGGCTCTTTCCACCTCACTAGCTGTCTGCCCTGCAGCTTCTGAGGATGTTGGTGTCTCTAAGGCAAGGCTATCATAGAACCACAGAATGGTTTGGGCTGGAAGAGAACTGAAAGGTCAGCTAATTGCCATGGGGCAGGGACATCTTCCACTAAAGCAGGTTGCTCAGAGCCCCATCCAGCCTGGCCTTGAACATATCCAGAGATGGGGCATCCACAGCTTCTCTGGGCAACCTGTGCTAGTGTCTCAATACCCTCCCAGGGAAGAATTTCTTCCTAATATCTGAGGTGTGCATTTGAAAACCCATCAGATCCACTTAATGATTATCTCAGGTGTAAACAGGTTGCTTGAACAAGCTGCAGCACTAAGGATGATGCTTGGAGAACTGATCTGCAAGATCATATAACCCTGATTTAAGATGGAATCATGCATCAGGAGAGTGAAGCAAAACGCTTGGAGTGGTAACACTTTAACAGTGTCTCTTAAGCTTGCCTTCTGAAGTCTGTCAGACCTCCATTACCTTTGTCAGTCTGAAGTGATACAGCTCTTTGTGATTACACTGTCATGTAAATAATATCAGAATAACAGCTATTGGTGGACCTAATACTGCAAATGCTCTGTATAAAGACAAGCTTCAGGTTGCTGAAACTTCAAATTTTCTGATTATTTGAAAAATAAAATTATTTTTAATAATGGTATCATATAAATTATTCATGTAGCTGTACCAGACACACTTTCTCTCTGGAAAATGTGTTGGGTTCATATTTTTATAATCAAGAATGCCATTTGATATTGCCCCATGCTATTACAGTGCATTTCAAATGGAAAAAAAATGTTCATCAGAAGAGAAATCTAAATCTGGAAATACAAAATAATCCATAAATTCTTCCTAAGTATCTCTAGCTTTGAATTTCCATGGTTACTGCACCCAAATACAATTTTTGTTGAAGTGAGTGTGTACCTGCTAATTGGACCAGTGATTCAAGTCTAATGGGTTGGGTAGTTGGGTATTTTTCAAATTTTTCGTAGCAGGAGTTCCAGCAAAGGCTATTGCTATTTTTTATTCAATAAAAGTAAGAAAACTTCTGGACATCAATGTAGACTGTCTAAAAATTATCATCTTGAAAAGCCAAACCAGAATTAGCAGTGAATGTTGCATATGCAAAGTATCTTATTTAGATATGACTTGCAAATTATTTAAACAAGCAGTGGGCACAACCAGTAGGCACTGCGGTTTCAAGCAAGTTTTCATAATTCCTTTTAGATTGTATTCCATACATGAAATACAGAATCATAAAATACCCTGGGTTGTAAGGGGCCCACAAGCATTCTTGAGTCCAACTCCTGGCCCTGCACAGGACACCCCCAAGAGTCACTCCATGTGCCTGACAGTTTTGTCCAAATGCTTCTCGAATTCTGTCAGGCTTGGTGCTGTGAACACTTTCCTGGTGAGCCTCTTCTGGTGCCCAACCACCCTCTGGGTGAAAATCACTTTCTTAGTACCCAACATAAACCTCCCCTGGCAACTTCAGGCCATTTCCTTGGGTCTTGTCACTAGCCAACACAAAGAACTGAGTCTGCCCCACCTCTTCCCCTCATAAGGAATTTGTAGGCTACAATGAGGTCTCCCCACAGTCTCCTCTTCTCCAGGCTGAACAGACTAAGTGACCTCAGGGTCAACTCATACAGCTTTCCATCAAAGCCCTCCACCATCACTGTGCCCCTCCTTTGGATATTCTCGAAGAGCTTTTTAGCTTTTCTATATTGCAGCATCCAAAACTGCCCCCAGCACTCAAGACAAGGCTGCCCCAGTGCAGAGCAGAGTGGGACAATGCCCTCCCTCCCTTGCCCGGCTGGTGATGCTGTGCCTGATGCCCCCAGGACAGGGTTGGCCCTCCTGGCTGCCAGGGCACTGCTGGCTCATGTTCAACTTGCCATCAACCAGGACCCCCAGATCTCCTGCTGCTCTCCAGCATCTTCTTTGGATGCCCCAGGCGATACATCTCAGGTGTAGAATCTGGCACTTGTCCTTGTTGAAATTCTTTGCCCAGCCCTCTGATTTGTCAAGATCTCTCTGCAAGGTCTCTCCGTCTTTGGGAGAGTCAACAGCTCCTTTAAATTTAGTATCCCTGGCAAACTTACTTCGCATCCAAAGTAATTTATGAAGATATTGAGGAGCATTGGCCCTAAAACAGAGCCCTGCAGAACTCCACTAGGGACAGGTCACCAGCCTGATGTAACCCCTTGCTGTAACTCTTTGTGTCTGACCCATGAGCCAGCTGCTCACCCTTTGCATTGTTTATCCAGCTGAATAACGCACAGCTATGGCAATGAAACTGATGGGCCTGTAGTTACCAGGGCCATCCCTCTTGCCCTTCTTGAAAATCGGGACAACGCTGATGGATGTTAGTACCTTCAAAAGCATTTTCACAGCAGACTTCACTTAACTAGGTCCCTGAGCAGCCTGAAGTCTGCTTTCCTCATATCCAGAGGTGTTTTCATGGCACTTTTCCTCCTGCCAACAGAGAATTTAAACTGGGTTGCTTTGGGATTGCTTTGGCCAAGACAGCCACAAGTCACCACTTCACTCATGATACCCTCTCAATTAGCAAATAAAAAAAATCTAGGAGGGCACCTTTCCTAGTCAGCTGCCTTAATACCCATATCAAGAAGTTATCATCTGGGTGTTTTAGAAATCCTCTGGACCTGCTTGTACCAGCTGTGTGGTGTTCCCAGTTAACCTCTGGCAAGTTGGAGTCCCCCATAAGGACAAGGGTGGTTGATTTAGAGGTGTCTGTCCCTTAGTTCCTTAAAGAATAATTCATCAGTGTTGCCATCCTGGCTGGGTGGCCTATATTAGACTCCAATGACAACATCTGCTTTATTTGTTTGTCACTTAAGCCTTACATTTCAAAGCAGTTTTTGTCCCTACCTGGATTCTGTCAAAATGACTGCTTCCTTACATTTTCAGTCTTCCAGATAAGACAAGTGTAAAGTATTTCCCATCCTGGTGCACTAACATGTAGGCATTTGGGAAGGTTTTTCAAAGGAAACTACTTTTGGTTTTGAAAGCTCATATTTTGACATTTCTATGAGTAACTTGAGGGAATTGAGTATTTCTATATCTTCATATAATTTTTGAGGATTTCAGAAATTTTGTAGAGTATTTTACTTTAAGTGCCCCCTATATCTTGATCCAAGAGAAGTCTGATAAATGACAGGCTAACCAGTTAGGTCATGGTTTACCTTGAAAATTAAGCTTGGAGAATCAAATTCCGTTTTATTACAATGCTTCTTACATAATAACAACTAAATGTTGTGTATCTCTGCCTAAATGCCAGCAAATGGTCTCAGTTCTGTTGGCATTTCATTGACATTCAGTCTGTGGCTTCATGTTGGCCAAAGCCAATAATAGTTCCATCTGCCAAGTCTTGCTCTACATTCCTAATTCCTTAGCTGCTAGGGAACAGGAGTCTAAGTATTGTAAAAACCTTAACTTTTGGTTAATTTGAAACTACTGCTATACATCCCCAACAAACTTACACTGAAGGATGATTTGCCTCAGAGCAGCTTCTCCCTTGAGTGATCAGTCTCCATCGCCCCCAGACTCCTGTTATTGCCTGCCATTAGCAAGTTCACACTTTATTCTTCAGCATCCTTACTCCTTCATGTGTAGTGACATCACTTCAGTGTTCCCCGCCTGTTCCTTCCCTGGTTACAGAAGATGCAGAAGAGACAGAGTTACCAATGTCTTCTTTGCATCAGTCTTTACTTACAAGACCAGCAGTGGGCAGACGCTGATGCACAGGAAGGTCCCCTGGAATATGAGTTGCTTTACTGTGTGGATGACCTTGTGCTGGAACAGATTTTGCAGAGGGGTTGTGGAGTCTCCCTCATTGGAGATATCCAGGAAGCATCAGGACACAGAATCAGAGTCACAATATTAGGGTTGGCGAAGACTTTGGCGGTCATCCAGTCCAACACCTCTGCCAAGGCAAGGTCACCTAGAGCAGGTTACATAGGGACACAGCAAAGTGGCTTCTGAATATCTCCAGAGAGAGACAGTCAAAAATCTTGCCGCGTGCTCTAGGATGCTCTGCGCCTGCTTGAGCAGGGAGACTGGACCAGATGCCCCAGTGTGGTCCCTTCCAACCTTGGTTCTGTGCTTCTGTCTGCGTCCGAGCTACACGTTACTAACTTTTCTCGTCTGAAACATTTAAAAGCCACTTTTAGAAATCAGCGGTACAGTTTACAGATAGCTCCTGAATTACTTAAACAACCCTTTTTTTTTTTCTTGTCTTTTTTTTNACCCTTTTTTTTTTTCTTTTTTTTTTTTTTTTTTTTAATTTTATCTCTGCATCCCGGCTCTAAGGATGCTCTGACCTCCGTTATCAACGACGCGGCTTCGCCCGGCTCCCTGCCCGCGGCCCGGCGCCGCTCCCCGCCCCGCTGCGGGACAGGATGTCCCGCCTCCTGCCGCTCTCCCGATTGGCAGAGAGCTCCGCTGGCGTACGGGGGGCCGACCTTTCCCCGTCTCCAGTAGCGGAGGAGCGAGGGAGGGATCGGCGAGCGGCTCCGCCGGCGGAGGGGTGGGGGGTGGGCGGGCGAGGGAAGGAGGG
>VWYI01047362.1:1315-17715 GCA_013399455.1 Anthoscopus minutus
GTGTCCACGGAGTTCTGCAGCCCCCGAGGGTATCCAGGAGTGCCCGGGATCCACCAGCCCCGGGAGAGACTCGTCTTGTCCCTGTCTGGAAGTGCTGCCGGTGATGGCAAAGCCCTGCCTGGAGTTTGTGGGTGCCTGAGCTCCACTGGGCCTTTGCCGTGCTGAAGAGGACCCTGAAAGGGATCCTTTCTTCTTGCCCCTCATTGCATTGCTAAATAAAGTTCAAAACTCTTGGAAAATTAAAAAAAAAAACCCAGCACAAAGACACGGTGGGGGAGCAGGGAGGCTGGGAGGCACAGAGGACGTGTGGTGGGGTATAAAGAGATCTGTGTCCTGCTCTCACTTCCGTGGAGAGGGTCAGCATCCTAAACCCTCATTCCATGGCCCCACAGCACCCTAGCTCCTCACCCTGTGTCCCCATGGCACCCCAGCCCCTCACCCTGCAGCCCCACAGCACCCCAGCCCCTCATCCTACAGTGTCACATCATCCCAGCCCCTCACCCCATGTCCC
Source organism: Anthoscopus minutus (assembly GCA_013399455.1). Lineage (NCBI taxonomy): Eukaryota > Metazoa > Chordata > Aves > Passeriformes > Paridae > Anthoscopus > Anthoscopus minutus. Next base: position 1,827 of record VWYI01047362.1, read on the forward strand.
CATGGTGCCCCAGCCTCTCATTCTACAGACCCAGGGCAGCTCAGCCCCGCCACCCCTTAGCCCATTTCCCTTGACTAATGGTCTTTACTGAAATGCAAGGAAACTTCAGCCCCTGTGTGCTCTGAAAGGAGCTGGAATACTCATCAGCTCCTTCCTTTGGGGCATTTCTGCTCCTTGGCCACACGAAAGTATTCTCAGAGCAGCTCAGGGACCCTGCCTGGCTCCCTCCTGTTCCCTGAGCAGGATTCTGGGCTCCTTTGGAACATGGAGCTGCCAGTGTTGGCACAAGAGGAATAGCCCAGGAGCGGCTCTGAACAATGAATTAATGAAGGGACAATCCCATCCTGCAGGTCTGGGTCATCCCCTGTCCCACCAGAGGTGAGGGACAACTGGCTTGTAACACAAATTGCTACAAAAAGCACATTTTGTGACGGTCAGCCCTGATCTCCCTGGAGATCTGGGGGGGCTGTGGATGCCCTTGTCCTCCTGAGCGCTGGGCTTGGCAATTTTCCCACTTCCACACGAGGAGGGCAGTGCAGAGGTTCTGCATCGGCTCCTATGGTGCAGTTACACTGTAACAGAAAATGGCTCCGAGTGTCCCAAACCATCCCTTTCTCATCCCAGAACCGATTCCCACAGGGGCTGTCCCTGGGAAAGGAAGTGTCCACTGAGGGTTTGGGGTGAAGGGAGAGGAGACACACAGGGTGGGAGTAACAGGCAGTGCCTCCAACCTCCCCCTTCTCCTGCTGCATAAAGCAGACATTTCTGTTCAAAGCCAGGATTCTGGAGCAGACAAATGTGCACCTTTCCTCCCTTCTCCTCTCCCTTCCTTCCTCCCTGCCTTCTTCCCTCACTCTCACCAAATGCAGCTTCCAGAGCCTTGAAATGGGAAATCCATCAGGCCCAGGGTGTTCAGGTCAGGGAGAAGGTCCCTGTACATTTTTATCTCCTACCACTCTCAGATTCATTTTCATCCTTCCCATTTCCCTTTCCCAGCTTCATGCAGTGATTCCCCTCCTACCCACCTGCTGCACACACGAACAATTCCTTGTCATTACACTGTCACCAGCTCCATGTGGAACTCACATTTAACATCTGATGGCAGAAATTTCCGGCTGTAGCAGAGCCTACAGAGCCACAGGAGGGGTTTTGCAGACTTTTTTTCCATTCAGACTCACAGCATTTATCAAAACAAACGTGTTTCCATCCCTGTTTCTGCACAATTTAGTCCCTGGAATTGCTAACCCTGAGAGAAGAGTTGATTTTATTTCCCTCCTGCAGAGCTGGGTGATTCCACAAGGCATCTTTGGACTTTTCCTTGGAAATACAGCAGGTATTGGGGCTTCTATGGAAAATTCCCAACCTGGTGCCCTGCAGAGCAGAGCTGCCCTGGGCTCAGGGAGGTCTGGCTGCTCCAAAGTGGGTTTGGGGGTGGGCACTGCCTGTCCCAAGAGGAAATTTCCCTTCCCTGGAGGTGAACTGGGCCATGCAGCCGCCCCTGGTGGAACTGTCCCTCCCTCAGGATTGTTTTCAGTACCTCCTTGTAATTTATCTGAAAAACACAATCCCAGACTGGTTTGGGTTGGAAGGGACCTCAAAGCCCCTCCAGTGCCACCCCTGCCATGGCAGGGACACCTCCCACTGTCCCAGGCTGCTTCAAGCCCCGGTGTCCAATCTGGCCTTGGGCACTGCTAGGGATGGGGCATTCCAAAGATGTGTTTTAGTGAACAAACATCACCCTTTATCCCTAAAACCTTGCTCACAGTGGGAATGATGAGCTCCTGGCTCCCCATGAAACTCTAAACCTGGAGTCCACAGCCCCCCAGGAGGAGTTTATCTTTAAAGAAAGGGCTTAGATCTGCTGGAGGAGGAGAAGATGTTTATTGAAAATAAGTCAGGTCAACCTTAAAGGAGCTCTGCCTTTAGATATAGGAGAACGTGTTTATTCCCTCAGCCTGATCTGAAGATTCCTTTGTTTCTGTTTTGAGAAGGAGTGGCAGAACACTTCAGTGGGGTGATTATGATGCTCCTTGTTTTCCACCTACATGGAATTATCTGTACGTGCATTTCTGTGAGCTCTATAAATACCGGGATAAACAAGAAAATTCGTTTTGATCCCTGTCACAGCTGAGCAGCTCCAAGGCTGCCGAGGCAAAGGGGATTGCACTACTGGAAATGCATTTCCAGAAAGGGTTGATTTGCACTGAAAGAAAATTAAAATATATATTTAAAGGAGGTGAGCTGGAAGAGTTCAGAGGAGATCAGAGCAGGACAAAGAGCAAATATTCCTGCAGGGGAAGGGGTGGGCAGGCAGGGTTTCTGATGGTGTTTTTATTTATAATCACACTTCAAAGCATCGGGTTCTTGCTGTAAGGAGTAAATAATGAATGGAGATATTTTTAACCTCCTACACAGACTCTGTGTTTCATCCACAAGAGATCTGGCAGCAGACAGAGCATTAATGGAGCTGCCTGGCTGCTGGGGTAATGGGAGCAACCCCAAGATCTCTGTTTACTCTGGGGGACTCAGAGCTCAGCCTGGGCAGGACACAAGTACAGTTATGGAGTTAACATGGAAATCAAAGCCTGGGGAACTCTCTGGGGCCAGGCTGGGAGAGCCGGGGGTGTTCAGTTAGAGAAGAGAAGGTCCCAGGGAGATCTCAGAGCCCTTTCCAGGGCTTAAAGGGGCTCCAAGAGGCACTTGGGACAAAGGATGAAGGGAGAGGACACAGGCCTGCCTGAGAGCAGGGCTGGATGGGATATGGGGCAGGAATTGTTCCCTGGCAGGGTGGGCAGGCCCTGGCACAGGTGCCCAGAGCAGCTGTGGCTGCCCCTGGATCCCTGGCAGTGCCCAAGGCCAGGCTGGATGGGGCTGGGAGCAGCCTGGGACAGTGGGAGGTGTCCCTGCCCACTGAAGGTGTTTGGAACTGGATGGGCTTTAAGGTCCCTTCCAACCCAACCCATTCTGGGATCCCATGATTTCATGTACCTGGCATCGAATCCAGTCCAGTTCAAAGTGGTTTTTTTCTGTCTTAATTATCCCCTATTCCCTCTCAAAGTGAAGAACTGATGAGAATTCCTTGGAAAAATCAAAGCAGCGTTGGCAGTGCTGCAAACCCTCTGATTTATCAGCAGGAGCAGGGAGCTTTAATCAGAGAAATTCCATAGCCAAAGGTTTGATTTCTGATCCCACCACCTGCCCCAAGGCCAAACCCAAAGGTCATGGCAGAGGAAGCCTTTTCCAGGGAACACTGCAAAGCTCCAGATCAAAAGCAGCTGATTGGGCTGTGATAACAGAGGACTCCCAAAATGCTGCCAGCACCTCATAGGAAATTTTTAAAGACATTGTTCAGGAAGGGTTTGTTGGTGGATCATGTTCCTGATTAAAGGAATCCCTTTGATCTCCTGCTGCTGCTCAGTATCTGCCTGAAGTTGCTCCCTGGCTGTGGCAGTGAGGCAGGAAATCCCTGCTGGGGGCTGTGTTTTCCACAAGGATCAATCCTGACATTACAGGAGACCGTGGAAAGGCTTGGGCCAGACCAAGGAACAAATCCCATGCAAGGAAACTACAAATCAGGAATTTCTTTCAGTATTCTTTTCTGCCATCCTCATTTATTCAGTTCCTGTGCTAAGCAGCCCTGGAGCTGGTTTGGGTGCAAAGGGACCTTAGGGATCATCCCATCCCAACCCCCTGTGAAGGTCCAGCCCCTTCACTGGACCAGGCTGCTCAGAGCCTCATCCAGCCTGGCCTTGGAAGAGAGTTTGTCTCCAGTGAAAGTTTGTATTGTTTTTATTTTATGTTGTTAACCATCACTTCTTGGCGTGGCACAAAGGCTCAAACCTCTCCATGGTTCAGCAGTGGCAGGAGGCTCTCACCTATTGGCACAGCCGGAAAATCCACACCTTTCCAAAGGAATGGGTGAGCCATTTACTGCTTTGGGTCAATGTGATGCCAGCACCCCTGACTGGTGCATCCCTGCCCCAGAACTCCCTGGAGGGGCTGGATTTGAAGGTAATTGTGAGGACCATGGCACCACATTGCACTGAGGATTCACTTTTAACCTATTAGCTGCTCTTGGCCAGAGCACATCCCTGATGGGGAAATCCAGCCTCAATTTCCCAGTTCTGGCTTGTTTCAGGAGACCTGAATTGCTGCTTTACAAAGCACCTCACGAGCTGGCTTGAAAGGGACCCCCCTTTTGTTGTGTCACTTTTCCCTGCCCTGGTTCATCTTTGTGGCATTTAGGGGACGTTGAACAAAAGCCTGAGGTTCTTTCTAGATTTCCTCTTCTGTCATATCCCTGGGATTTGTGTTCTTTGGAGCTGATCTGAAAGCATCAGCCCCGTGGCAGCTCTTTTATTCCAACAAGCAGAACAAGTGTGCTCCAAAGAGGCTCCTGCCATCCTCCCCACGCCCTCAGCGATGCTGAGTGGGAACTGCCAGGGAGAGAGATAAAAAATGACATTTTCACAATGTGAGGCTGCTGCACGGCCCCAGCATTAAATCAGGGCAGGAGCACATCCACACCCAGTTTGTGTTTGTTACAGCAACACCAGAGGGGTTTGAGGATTGGATATGGGGAATGCATCCAGTGTGGAAATATATTAAATATATTTAATGTATTTAAATATATTTAAATACAGTATTAAATATATTAAATGTATTTCCAGTGTGGAAATACATGCAGTGTGGGAAATACATTAAATATGGGAAATGCATCCAGTGTGGGAAATGCATCCAGTGTGGAAATACATTAGATATAAGAAATGCATTAAATATGGGAAATGGATCCAGTATGGAAATGCATTAATTATGGGAAATGCATTGAATATAGGAAGTGCATCAAGTACAGAAATACATTAAATATAGGAAATGCATTCAGTGTGGGAAATGCATACAGTATGGAAATAGATTAAATATGGGAAATGCATCCAGTGTGGAAATCCATTAGATATAGGAAATGCATTAAATATGGGAAATGCATCCAGTATGGAAAATACATTGAATATGGGAAATACATTAAATATGGGAAATGCATTAAATATGGGAAATGCATCCAGTGTGGGAAATGCATTCAATATGGGAGATATATTCACAGCTTCCAGAAAGGGGAACCCGTTGGATTCATTTCTCCCTGACCAGAATAAAAAGGGAATTAAACCTTAATGGCTTATTTGGGACTCTCTCTCTCTCTGTGGGCTCCTCTCCAGAACAGAGGTTTTCACATGTACACCAGTGACCTACCAGGGGGGCTTTATAAAACTAATTAAAAAAACAACCTTAATTAACAAAGGGTTCATTGGGAAAGGAAAAGAGGTGATAATATTGGGAAAGGAGAAAGAGGTGATAATATTGGGAAAGTCTGTTGGCCTGGGTAATCTGTGTCTTTATGTTCATCAGTTTGGAATAGCAGGGAATCCCATTCCTAAAGGACCAATGACTGACAGTGCCTAGAGCTTGGGAGAGGCAGGAACTGCTGCTCCCAGTGCCTGGAAATGGATCATTAATGGCCCAGGTGAAGGGCAGGAAATTTTTATTTAAACCCTGGAGCAGCTCTGTGCTCTTATCACATAATTGTCAGTGACTGCTCAGTCAGGGTGAGCTATTCTTGTTTTCCATTTCACCAAGGTCTGAGTTCAGACCCCTGGCTCTGAGAGATGCAAACCTCAGGGCAGGATGTGAAACAATGCCCTGATTTCTTCAGCCTCAGGAAATCCTGGTAGTGCAGAATCTGCTTCTCATTCTTACTGTTCATTTGTCTCTCCCCTGGATTTGCCTCACCTGCTTCCGTCCCCTCTTCCAAGGCTCCATCTGTGCTCTGGCTGAGACTTTCTCCCTGTCAGAGTTCCAGAGCTCCTTGTCCTGTGCACAGTGATCTGTTTGGATTCATTTCACAGCACAGAGTTCATTTTAAATCTCTGTACTTTCTGTGGGGTGAGTTCCCCATTTCCTGAGATGGCACTCCCCATTTAGGTGACAGTGCTAATGAGACTCTAATAATAACAACTCCATTTCCAATAAAATATGGAAACATTCCAATACAGATAATAACAACCATCTCATAGGCATCATCATTCAACCACTTTTCCCCAGCCATACAAAACAAACTCTGTGTACTTTGGCTACTTCACAGAGCAGTGGCTCTTTTCAGTCAGCAAAGTGACGCTCCTCTCCTCATGTTTAAATAATTCTGTCACGGGGGTTATTTATACTCAAAATCAGTAATTTGGCTTGGAAGGCACCTGTTCAGCTTCTTGCCTCGCTTTGGACATCTTTCCTGTGTCTGGTGAGAGGCAGACCCTGAATTGTGATGGATTAAACTGATTTATTTCCCTGTGAGCTGAAGGGCTCAGAGCTGTGCTGGAGAGGCCATGGGAAGGCTGCAGGAGTGAGGAATTGGCTTCCAAGGCTGATGTCCCAACCACTGGAGCATCGTTGTGAGTCACTCTGCCCCCATCCCTTGTTAGAGCAGTGCCAGCAGTGCCTCCTCTCTCTGAACAAAGGCAGGAGGGAGGATGAGCCACTGCAGCCCTTTCTGGGAGCAGCACAGAGAAGTGCCTCGGCTGATTAACGCTGGATGAAGCCCTGGATCCTGTTTCCCACACAGAGACTGGCTCAGGCTCTGCTCACTTCATCCCTGGATTGACAAAGGCAGCTGAGTCCAAATGACAATGAAAGGTTGGTTAAATAGAAATGAGAACTGCAGGGGAGCACTTGCAGCATTCACTAGGAACACAAAAAAGCTCTTCTGAAATACCCGCGGTGCTGTCCAAACCAGTCCCTCAAAGCTGCCACTTCCAGGGCCCCTTAAAGGACCTGGATGCTCTGATCATTCCTGCAGCGGGAGCTGAATCCAGATCCTGGGGTTAACAAAGCCTCAGGCTGGGAAATGGGGATGATCAGCTCCCTCTGCTTCTGATGGCAGTGTCTGCATTTCCCCATCTTCTCTAGGATCTGACCTCACTGGAATGAAAAAATGAATGAAGCTGGCGCTAGTAGGACAGCAAATGAAAGGTGTGAAATCAAGTCCTCAAAGCCAAAAGATTTTTGCTCTTGCCACCCTTGGGAAAAGAGGTTCTTTGGGAGCTGGATCTCACACCAGAGATTTAAAGGCTGGCTTGTGTTTACTGACAGGAATTGTGTGCAGCACAAACAGCAGCTCCTTCACATTCCATTTCAGCAGCTCTCCTCTTTAAAGCACCACTGGAGATGTCTCATGGACTGGGGGCTTCTTCCCAAATGAGGAATGAGTAAAGCAAAGCAAGGCAGAGGGGGAACACGGCCCAAACAAGGGCTGGGGTTAATGGCCAGGAACTTGTGAGCCAAGTGGAGTGGACTCAAGGACTCAGAGAAGTGGAATGAGGAGGATGTGTGAACAGCCCCAGGAAAACAGAGGCACTTGTGGAGATTGAGCTGCTGTTTGTGTTCCAGGGAGAAAAAAGAGCTCAGGACAGCCTTGGCTGAACTCAGCCAGGACAAGGCAGGACAAGGTGGGGGTTATTGCTGATTTCCAGCTGAAGGTCTGGGAGGTTGGTGGGAAGAGCCACAAACTGCAGGGAGCTCTGCAGGAGCTTTTGCTGTGTCCTGTGTGCAGATGAGGAAGGACAGCCCAGAGTGCCACAACAGCCCTGGTGGAATGTGCAGCATCTGGGATCTCGTGAGGAAGACAGAGGAGGATTGCAAAGGATTTAAAGTGCTGGGAATGTCTGTGTTTGGTCACTGTGTTCTTTTTGGGACAACTTACAGTGAGGGGGAGGGAAAAAGAGCATTTGGAAAGAGAAGTTACCAGAAAGCCATCTACTCCAGGAGGGCAGAACCTCCAGTGCCAGAAATGTTTCAGAAAAATCTGACAAACATTTATCTCAAGTTGTTTTCTCCTATTGGATCCTGCTTGGCCAAGGGGGTGGAGCAGGGGATTTCCTGAGTTTGGGCTCTGTTTTCCAGGACTTTATGACTCTTGTTGAACTATCCCAAACCTTCTGCAGTGTGGTGAGAATCAGGAAGGCTTGGCTGAACAGCACCTACAGAGCCTCTGCATCGAAATTGTCACTTCCTACGACAGCAGAGCATAAATGTCACAGGGCAGCTGTGATGGGTGTGAGAACTAATGACCCCAAAAGTCTTCATGGAACCCTGATCTGAGATTAGCACCCAAAAATACATAGAAAAAGAAATCTGATGGACAACACAGGCAGAGATCATCCAGGCACTCAGTCTGGGGTTTGGCCCTGCTGATTTGTCCTGATTTAGAGGCGTTGTGCAGGTGTTTTACAAGAAAGCACAGTTCAGTTCAGGTGTGTGCTCTCATGAGAAGGACCCCAGAAAACCTCCAGAGGAACAAACAGAAGAGAAAGCAAAACTGCAGGAATTGTGTTTGCAGCAATTCTGAAACACAAAGTCTGGGGCTTGTGATGTGGTGAAAGCTGTGTTACCAGGCAGGGCTGCAGTCCCTGAGCTCTCCAGGCACAGCCCTCCCTCTGCTCTGGGAATTGCTCAGCAGCCAGGGAAGGGCAGGGGCCAGCAGGGATGCAGGGACATCCCTCAGATGGGGACACTTTGTCATGGGTGAGGGGTAAAACCAGACGAGAGGAGGTCACAGCAAACCCAGGAAAGCAAGGAGTGAGCCCAGGATGGCAGGAAGGAAAGAAAGAACTAAAAGGGGTCAGCTGAAGGGGAAACCAGGATGAATCCCTGGATGAAAGCACTGGGAGAAGGGCTGGGATCCAGGCAGGGCAGGTGCTGCAGTTCAGCCTTGCAGGTGTGATGTGATGGTGAGAAAAGGTTCAGGTGTCCCCTGGGGAGCACAGGGAACGGAACACGGGAAATAGAGAGAACACAGGGAATGGAACACAGGGAATAGAGAGAACACAGGGAATACAGGGAATGGAACACAGGGAATAGAGAGAACACCGGGAATGGAACACAGGGAATAGAGAGAACACCGGGAATGGAACACAGGGAATAGAGAGAACACAGGGAATACAGGGAATACAACACAGGGAATGGAACACGGGAAATAGAAAGAACACAGGGAATACAGGGAATGGAACACAGGGAATAGAGAGAACACCGGGAATACAGGGAATGGAACACAGGGAATAGAGGGAACACCGGGAATACAGGGAATGGAACACAGGGAATAGAGGGAATAGAGGGAACACAGGGAATACAGGGAATGGAACACGGGAAATAGAGAACACAGGGAATACAGGGAATACAGGAAATACAGGGAATAGAGAGAACACAGGGTATGGAACACAGGAATAGAGGGAACACAGAGAGTAGAGGGAACACAAGGAATACAGGGAATAGAGGGAACACAGGGAATAGAGAGAGCACAGGGAATACAGGGAGCACAGGAAACACAGGGAATAGAGGGAATGGAACACAGGGAATAGAGGGAACACAGGGAATAGAGGGAACACAGGGAATAGAGGGAACACAGGGAATATAGGGAGTACAGGGAGCACAAGGAACACAGGGAATAGAGGGAATACAGGGAGCACAGGGAATATGGAGAATACGGGGAATGGAGGAAACACAGAATACAGGGAATGGAACACAGGGAAGAGGGAACATAGGGAATAGAAGGAATGGAACATAGGGAATAGAAGGAATGGAACACAGGGAATAGAAGGAATGGAACACAGGGAATAGAGGGAACACAGGGAATAAAGGGAATGGAACACAGGGAACACGTGGAATAGAAGGGGACACGCGGAACACAGGGAACACATGGAACACAGGGAACACATGGAACACACGGAACACAGGGAACACATGGAACACAGGGAACACAGGGAACACACGGAACACATGGAACACACGGAACACAGGGAACACAGGGAACACAGGGAACACAGGGAACAGAGTCTTCCCTGTGCCCCACTCCTGGTTTAGCTCCACTTTGCTCTCCTGCACTCGAGGGCTGTGTCCAGGTGCCCTCCTCCAGGATCCTGGCAGGCTCCAGGGAGGAGTGGGGATGACTGCAGGCTCCAGCCAGCCCCAGGCTCTCATGTTGCTGCTTCTGTGACATCTCCTCTGGGAGCTCCCCAGGCACGTGGCACCGTGTGCATCGCCTGTAGCTAAATCCATGGATTAGCTGTCAGTTCTTTTAGCTTAACCTGGGGAATGGATGCTGCTTAAGAGCCTTTTGAAAGCCCTTTGTGTTACTGGCCCAATTTTTGGCCTCAGCTCCCTGGGAGCTGTTGCAGGCCCTGAACTCTGCTGGACGCTGACTCTGCTTCAGTGGAAAAGGACTGATTGTCACATTCCCCCAGTGATTATCCCACCCTGCTGAAATCAAAGGGATATCTGAGTATTCCCTTGCCTGTGGGGAAAACAGGAACAGGTCTAGGCAGAAGAGGGAAGGTTTAGATTAGAAATTAGGAAGAAATTTTTCACTACATGGCTGATGATGCCCTGGAACAGAGAGGACACCTCCATTCCTGGAAGTGTCCAAGGCCAGGCTGGACGGGGCTTGGAGCAGCCTGGGATAGAGTAAGGTGTCCCTGCCCATGACAGGAGTGGGACTGGATGGACTTTAAGATCCTCTCTAACTCAAACCATTCTGGGATTCTCGGGTTCCAGGTGCTGCCAGCCTGCTCTGGAATTCCCCAGACCTGCACAAGCAGCTGGAGCAGGAGCTGTGGGGCTGCTGCTTTCTCAGCCACTCCAGCTGATCCTTTTCCTTACAGCTGAGGTAACTTTGAAGCATTTTTACAATTAGAGGACACTCTCTTTTTATATTTCCTGTCATGCATTTACCCCCAGCAGCCCCCACAGCACTGATAAAATGTGTCTGACTCGTTCAGGGGGACCAGGAGTTTTCTGTTCCTTTCCTGGTATGGAGGATTCCTCACTTCTGAGAATCATCTTGGCTGTTGTTATAACACTTCCATGTTGTCGCTGCCACCTTTCCCGAGAGGCTGCTGGCACAGCCTGACTCGGATCTGCTCCCTTTTGGAGCTCTCTCCCTTTCACTCCATCTCTTTTCCCTCCCCCCTTCTGCCCTGCCTTTAATGAATGACTTGTTGTGTAAATTCAGTCTTCTGTGTTTATTTTAATTTGTCTGGTCCTGATTAAGGAAAAAGCCCTCAGATCCAACTCCTGGCATTTACTGGGAAGCTCTTTCGAGCCAAGCTTTTAACCCCACGTTCTCAAAGGAATTCAGGGATGCTGGGGCTGCTTCTTTTACAGTGTCCAATTTAAAGCTCTCTTCAGGGACCTGGTTCTGGGGACTGCAGTCACTGCTAAAAATGCCTGGGTGTTTCCAGCCAAACTCAGATTCCTGGGCTGGTCTGATTCTTCAAACAGGCTTCAAATTTCCACGGGAGAAGTGCTTATTACTAACTCAGTATCACATCTAGGATTAAAAGCAACAGCTCTCAAGTACTGTTTGTGTAAAGATCAGTGCAGGCAGCAGCCTGGGAAGTGATGCAAGTGAAGGATTTCTCTTGCAGGCATTGGAGACCTGGGAGAATTCTGTCATCAATTAAAATGCAGCAGAACACTGCTGCCCTTAATTCTGAGGATCTCAGATGTTTTAGTTAATGGAGATGATTTATCTCTACACCTGCACTGACAGTTCTGGCAGGCAGTGGGGGACAGGCATTTAAAGGTATCATTGCTTGGTTTTCCTCACATGCCACTGAAAGCGTTTCCTGCTCACAGCACAGCAAAGGTGGATCCTTTGGGACTGTGCCCCTCTGCTGTCCATCAAACACTGAACAAATCCCCTTCCTTCTGTCTGAAAATTCCCTGCTCTCATTTCTGCAGCCTTCAGCACAGGAATTCAGTCATTCCATGCTCTCTTCCTCTGGAGCCCCTGGTGCTCTGAGCCATAAACCCTCCAGCAGGTTCCACAGGCTCTGCAGCAGCGCTCGCTGGGCTTGGGACCCAGCATCCAGCCGCTGGAATGTGGGACAGGCTGGCAAAACCTCTGTGCTTGTGTGGGGGAATGAGGAGGGCACTGGAGCCTGTGAGAGCACTCAGGGCTCCCAAGGAGCTCTGTCACTGCCAGGGCCCCGTGGGGCAGAGTTTGGAGGCTCACCTCTAAGGTGTTTATTTACCCCCACGCACCCAAGGTGTGAGGCTGGTGCCCAGCCGGGGTCGCTGAGCTCCCCCAGCCCGGCTGAGCCCTGGGACAGCCTGGGGCAGTTTCCAGGCTCAAGCCCTGCTCAGCACTGGTGGATCCCGGCGAGCTGCCCCTCCCCATGTCCGGGTTCAGCTCCTGCTGCGGGATCACATCACCTCAGCTCACAGGGATAATGGGTGGAACGAGCCTAGGGACACCTGCTCAGTGAAGCAGCCAGGGATGGAGCAGATACATTAAAATCTGAGTGAAATTGCTGCAAACAAAGTGCAGGAGTTCCTGCAGCTCGGGGTTATCTGCTGCTTTCCCTTTCCGAACCGATGGAGCATGGCCAGCTCTATTCATCAGCCTGAGCCCAGAACCCTGGAAAAGCAGAATTTCCCTGCCTTGATGCTGTCCCTCCTCAAAGAGACTCCCAAAAAAGGCAGGCCCCATGCATCTTTCATGGGGCACTAAATAACTCACTCTGCTATCTATAATTTAATCCGAGCTGCAGAGGCTGAGGAGGGAGGGGTTTTGAGGGGGGGAGATTTCTCTGCCTGCCTTGAGCCCTAAAACTGCTGCAGGCAGGGAGAGGGCAGGGAGGGGGCAGTGCCAGCCCAGGCCGGCTCTCCCAGCCCCACCCAGGCTCCCCCAGCTGCCCCCAGGCCGGGAGCAGGACGGGGCTGTTGAAAGCACATTTCCACTCCACAGCACAGATGTTCCCAGCCCGTGCCAAGAGAGCAGGAGAAGCTCAAAGAAAGCAAACATTGTCCCAGGGCAGAGCACAGCGAGCAGGGAGGAAGGTTTCTCTTTCTTTGCTGTTATTATTACCACAAAGATTTGGCAGCGTGGAAATGGATTTGTCTCAGGCCTGAGTCAGTTCAGCTCAGATCTATTCATGATTTTATCCCAAGATCCAAGTGCATCCCTGGCACTCCTGCCCAGCCAGAGGGAACATTTCCAGTGCTGTCCTGTCCCTGTGTCTCCCTAATCCAACCCAAGCCCTCCGTGTTTTTGTATCCATCCCGCTGTCTGGTGTCCCAGGCAGTTCATGCCAACAACAAGGAATTTTCCATCATAGTGACCAAACGTTTCCATCCCTTCGTTGTAGTTGACACTCAGATTTTGCCCACCCCACATTTGCTCTGAAGTCGAGGCAGGAAATGGGAGCTTGAGAGGCAGGAGCTGGAGAGAGCCAGGAGATCCCAAAAAAGGCATTTTAGGAAGAAAGTGCTGATGCAATCCAGCACTGCCGGATGCTGCAGCATTGATAAATATTTGATCTAGCCTGAATAAGAAGGCATCACGTTCAGAATGACCTGAAAAAGAGGGAAGATGACAAATTTCAGTGCCGCTGAAAGGCAGATTCACTGGTGAGCATTCCTGAGGCTCACTCTGGTGTGCAAATTGCCTTAAATTGGAATGAACTGGAGTTACCTGTGGGAAAGGCACTTCTGCCTGCTCCAGGCCGGGTGGGATGCACTGACAGCCACAGGATGCCTCTGCTTGTGCTTGGAAAGGCACAGATTCGGTTTTCAGTCATTGGCTGATGTGTGCTGTCCAAATTCCTGCACTGGCATCACAGCAGGCAGCTGCAGGGGCTGACAGGATCCCAGGAAAAATGCTTTCACTACCCAGTGCTTCCTAATTCTGGCAGGTTTGGGGTTTTCACCCTCTCAGTTTAGACCATTTTCCTTGGCTGTGTGTGTCAGCTGTCCCTTCCCATCCTTCCCCCTCTAACAAACACCAGGTTCTGATCCAGCTCTCAGTTCAGCTCCTGCCTCTGGACTCTCCACTCTCCTCATTTTCCTTTAGGCTTTCCCCCACTTTCCTTAAGGAAACTTACTCCTCTAGGAGTTGCTTTGGATTTCTGGTTCCCCTCAGTTCAGCAGGAGCCCTGCCTGGGTTCCCTCACTCCCTCCCTGCACTGCAGCTCTGGCTCGCGTGGGATGCTCCGGGCATGAGTGTCCGGCCAAAACCGGCCAGAGAGAAACAAAAAGTGCTTTTCTCTTCAGTGAGCTGGGAGCTGCTTGAGATAAACCCATTCTTCCCACGCTGCATGAGGCACAACCTGCCCTTGTCAGAGAACTGGGAGAGGAAAAGCCCCACATCCTCACATAAATGCTCTGGTGGATCCCAGTTTCCATTTCCTCGGGGTCTGCAGCGGGGTTTGCAGTGGGTGGTGCTGGGAGCAGGGCCAGGAACCTGCCAGGCATCCCAGGGAGCACTCAGGACTCTGCTTTATGGATTGCCACCTTTGGATAGGAGAAGGGAGCCTGATATTAAGGATGTCTTTCCCAAAGGAGCATTTTATCCATTGGCTTTGTGATGAGGGATTTCACAGCTCTGGCTGGGAGGATGCTGAGGGATGAACTTCAGCAGTGGATGCAGAGTCAGCTCAGGAGTCAAACCTCTGAGCTTGTGGGGGGTTTGTAGCTGGAATTTCAGCTCAGCTCAGACTTCCCTGAGTGCCTGGGCCAGCAGATTTCTCCAGGCAGGCTGGGAGCTGGGAGCTCTCACGGGGCTGGGGGGCTCTGCAGGGCCAAGGGCTGCCCTGGGCCCCTGCTCTGCATCCCCCGGCCCAGAGCGGCTCCCCGGGCACAGCAGGGCGGCACCACCCCCGGCAGAGCGCTTCCATGGCTGCTCCCATCTCCCCAGGAGGAAAGGCTGAGCGCCCGGGCCGGCCCCGGGTGGGAGCTGCCGTCCCTACAAGGCTACAAGTCCCTGTGTGCTGCTCCCTCGGGGGGCTGGCAGCGGGCGGGGGGTGACCCCAGCCAGGCTCTCAGGGGACATGCCGTGCCAGTCAGGGTTGGCTGCGGGTGGGAGGAAACTTCGGCTGGGCTCAATCCTCTCTCCTCTCTGGATAAGCAGTTCCTGAGCCCGGGGCCACTCGCGGTGGAGCCGTCCCTGGGGATCCACGGGCCGCTGATCCCCGTCCATCTGCTCAGCAGCGGCAGCACGGGATGGATTTAGTCTGAGATCACTCCAGGGGCAGCACACGGCCCTGTGCCCGATCCGTGCCCGCCACACCGCTGGCTGCCAGCTCAGCATCCCCCTGGGAGGTCACCATCCTGTCACCACCCCCGAGCTCACACCCCAGCCCTCCTGCGGGGAGGAGGGACCGTGACATCCAGCAGCACCTCCTGACCCTTCCTCTGTCATCCTGCTCCATCTCCCGAACCCCAAACAGACACCAGGGTGTGGTGGCAAACACTGCGGGGTGGGCGGGAGGCAGCCAAAGGCACAGCAGTGGGTTGGAAACCCCTGTTTTGTGACTCTGTGAGAAGGAGTTGTCGTGTCCCCAAAGCTCAGCGTGGAGCTTGCAGAGGTGACCATTGTCCCGCTATTCCAGCTCAGAGCACCCAGAGGTGGCGGGACTGGGGCATCTCACAGTGACGCTGTGACACCCTGAGGCGATGCTGAGGGCAGCACTCGCGGAGCAGGGACGGGACTGCCGGGAAAGCCGCGGGGCCGCGGAGGGGGCAGAGGGACGGCTCACCCCGGGGGATGATGAGGATGTGCTGCGGCACTCCGGGGTGGTGCTGGCATGGAGGGATGGCTCACCCCTGGTGATACTGGGCGGGGAGCGCTGGGTCAGCCGGGTGATGCTGCTGTGCCCGGGGTGATGCTGGGGACACCGGGGCAGGCGGGGCACGGCCGCACCTCCCCGCTTCCCCCGCTCCTCCTCCGCTCCGCTCCCTCTTCCTCCTCCTCCCGTCTCCCTCTCCCGAGCCAGCCCGGCCGGGGGAGGAGCCGGCCGCGCACAAAACCTCCCGCCCGGCCCCTCCGGGCCCCGCACCGGCACCGGCACCG
>VWYI01047363.1:0-45868 GCA_013399455.1 Anthoscopus minutus
AGAGAGCTAACATATTTTCAAAAGATTCAAGGAAGATAGTATCAGATGGATGAAGAGAAAGTTAGTAGCTCCTAAAAGTACTGATGTTTCCTTTACTGTTGGAGAAAGAATGCATCAAAAGACCTTGCTATCAACCAAAATGGTTTCAGTGACTCTATCTACCTTATTAATAGACTTTATCTACCTTATTAATAGACTTATAGCCAACTATTAGCAGTTTCAATTTCTTCAGTGACTACAAACTGAAAGGGACTTAAGGAGATTTGGAAAGACTCTCAAACCTGCATACCTAGCCATCCTAAAATGTTAATTTCCAGCCAGCACTATCCAGAAGGTGATGTGTACCTGTTTCTTTGACATTCCTTAATTTCAAGGCTTAGAATAAAAAACAAAATGCTTGTTGAATGTTCAAAATTGCTTGTTGAAATAGGCTCCAGAGCTTGTGAAAGCTACTCAGGATTCAGTACTGCTGAAAATAGGAGAAAAAAGACCTACGTCTAATCAGTGCCTCCTCCCTTCAAACTAAGGTACCTTTATTGAAGTGCAGTAATCACAAGAGGTAGGAAATCCCTCTGAAAACTTTCTTCAATGAAATGGTAGGACTAAAGGGCCTTTTAAAGCCCTTTAGGTTGACTAAAAAGTTATCTCAGTATGAGGTGTGCACTATGTCAATTACAAAACTTGACTGGCAAAACTCTTACTGGCAAGAGTGAAAATAAGGGCTAATTCAGCATCCACAGATTCCTTAGCATTAAGTAAAAAAAAACTCAGCTGTCTTTCATATCAGTACTGGAGTATTTGGTAGCCCCCGAGGAGAGGCAGAGTGACATCTCTGAGCACCACAATCAGTACTGTTGACTGAAACCAGGCAGGGCAAAAACACAATCTTGGTGGTGCTTCCATTGCCATTTTTCAGGAGGCAGCCGTGGCAGAGCTCTCAGCACTAATAATACTGGATCAGGTCCTTTGGATGACTTGAGCTTCCACAAGAGATTCTCAAGTGGCCACACGAGAGCTGCAAGGGGAACCAAAGCAATGTCTTGATGTCCATCTTTTTATCAATCTTTGAGGAGTGTGATGACTGGCACTCTGAGTGCCAGCTAATGTCTGGAAAGATGGGGTGGCATACTCTGGGATGCCACTTCTGCTTCCACACTAGGAAACAGCCAGTTTTGGTGCCCACCTCAACCAGTTCTGAGGTTGATACACTCAACTGCTTTTAGCAGAAATATCTCAAATTTCAATTCCCTCTCCCTGCAACTGAAGAATTCAGATAAAGCCCATCAAACTCAGTACCCTCCTATTCCCCCTTGCCTCCACTGAGGCTATATAAATGGTAGCTATACAGCTCAGTTAAGCAGGATCATATGTTCCAAGTGACAGACAGATGGAAGATTATTTTTGAAGAAATCATCGGAAGATAAAAACTTTAACAGAGGAAGGCAAACATGAGAAGGAAAACGCATGTTAGAGGCTTTTTTAAATACTGAGAAGCAGAGCATCAATATATATACAATCACCACAAAGAATAGCAGCACATTCCATTCTGAATAACAGCTACAGAGTATTAATCAGGCAGACTGTCAGGCTAAAATTAAATGGAAAAGAAACATTTTATACAGTATTATAAGAAAATATTCTAAATCATACCTCGGGTGCCAGGTATTCTGGAGTACCACAGAATGTTTTCATAGTTGCTGCGTCTGTGATTCCTTCTTTGCAAAGTCCAAAATCTGTAATTTTTATGTGTCCATCTTTATCCAACATTAGATTTTCTAACTGTGTATTGGGAAGAAAAATATTCCCTTCGTATTTCTTAACAGGACAGATTGATGCATTACGTCAATTTTGTAAAAACAGAGTTATTCCTTGCAGCAGAATGTAATTAATTTGTAATTTAAAAAAATACAGCACCTACTACATTACAGCATTTAACAGTGTTTGCTGCCACACAAGTTACATGATTAGTTCATTCTATAATACAGTTTACAATAGTGAATCTCAGGTCAATGATTATAAAGTTTTCCTTTGCTGTAACATGACAGCCACTGATCAATATACTTTTTACTTTCTATACTGTCATGAAACAATCTGTATCCATAAATCCTTAAAATACCTCCAACTTCCACAACCTTTTCAATAATAGATAGAACTGGGGATAGAGCAGCTATTACACTGAGGTAAATTCCTCCTTGTCTACGCAGAAAGGACACTTCTTAAATTGCAAATATATACCTCTGCATGCTTTACATTACTTTTTAAATATATGATCCTTGCTTTGAAAACTGAAAACATTCAGAATAACGGCTAATATCACTTTCCCAGAAGGTTTTAATTAGCTGTACTTAAAATACAGATGGAACTGAAAACAAGGAAAACATTCTGAACAAGTTTTCTCAACAGAAAATGGTTTGGGTTTTGACAAATTATAAGGTATGTAGTGAAAATACCAACATAGAACAATCATAGCCCTGTCATTCTAAGTCTCCATAAAGCCTGAAATATAATCAAAGGTACAGATTTCCTGTTGAGTCTAAGTGGATGACATGAGAAATAGAAGATCAATGATGTCAAACTCCTCTTTCCTTATTATTTGAATTTTAAAAAAAACTATCATCTATCATTCCTTGACTAGACAGTTCAATATTTTCCCAGGATTTTACAACATTTCACATTTCATTGATTATTACAATAGATTCTGCTACAAACATGTAGCCTACTGGTTTNAATAGATTCTGCTACAAACATGTAGCCTACTGGTTTTTTTACTGTTTGCTTCCCTGAGCAGAACCTGCCTACCACTGCCCCCTTCTCCTCAGCTCCTGAACAAAGATTGCATGAATGATTTACACTACTGTGCATATACATCAGGAAAGCACAATTTCCTGTACATGAAATTAAAGGCTTGACACGGAAATAATAAAATTGTCTCATTATGGAATTTAGAGGTTCCTCCTACAGAAATGTTCCTGTTGAAAACACAGGTCATTTTTCCATAGAGCATGGTCACAGTGTGTCACAGTACCTGGAGCAACAGAGTACCAGGCAACTGTATACTCTGGAAAATCCAAAACAAACTACATTCCAATAACAGGAATCTTTCCCGAGATACAAAAGACAAAATAATTTTGAAATCAATGCTCAAATAAGTTCTTCTTCTGTTGAAGTATTCTGAATTCTTTTAAATGCTTCTAATGTACACAGAAACGCCTCTTTGCTGAGATAAAAAGAATGCAGTCACATTGGCCCAATTCATCACTTCCCTTGTTTGGGGACACTGAGAATTGTATTTGAGATTTCTAAATCTAAGTGAAGTTATGAGTAACAGGGCAGGGGGCAGGGAGGAAGAGGATCAGAAGTTTAAATCTCCTTCAAGTGTTGCTACTACAGTATCCTGTTTCATTTTACAATCAAGTTAAAGTCAGGGAATGTACCTGAACGGAGATAACTATATCAAACAACTTCCTCCAGCACACACCAAACTTAAAACTGAACACAGATTATTTTTTCCCCATTAACTGTGAATAGTGCAATTTTATAATTACTTTGTGTTTGTCCCCATAGTCTCTGCAAAAACAAAAATTTGATTACTCTTTTTTCTTTCTTTTTTTACCTTGAGATCACGGTACACAATCTTCCCAGAATGCAGATAGTCCAGGGCAGAGACAATTTCTGCACCATAGAAGCGTGTGCGGTCCTCTGAGAACAGCCGCTCTCTCGACAAATGGAAAAACAGCTGCAGGGTAAACAGCAGGGACAGGATTGTAATAATTACTGATTTAGTGGGGGAAATTAACACAAACATAAAACACCTCTCATCACCATATTGTGATGATAGATAGTGTACTCTCAGTGGACACTCAGCACTCTTAGACAGCAGCTGGCTTATCTTTTCCAGGTTTCCAAAGGGAGAAAGCGAGCTGTTAAATCAGCGTTTTAATCAATATACCAATCTTGTTTAAGGCATTCTGCTTGCTACTCATTTAACCTTCAGTTATCAGAGGAAAAAAAAAAAAAGTACGCAACAGCATCATTCTGTACTTCTCCCTTGGCCACTTCCTCAAATTTATGCTTTAGACCACTGAGAAATATCACAAAAATGTATAGATTTTGGTGCTGCCTCATGTTCTTCAGTGCTTTAGTAACTTTTCTTTGAACTGAAAAAGGTCTAGCTCTTCAACAGACTTGGACTGAGTGGGGAACCAGCATTTTACAAACCACATGTTCATACTTCTAGCAGTAATAGTCACTAGAGAAAGCAAATCAACAATGCTTAGGGCTTATAAAAACAAATCTATGTAGTTAGTGTATTTCTTTGCTACAATGTAAGCATTAGTTAGGGTGTTTTATCTCTTCTTTAATACTTTTTAACTAACAGCACTTTGCAGACACTTTTCAGTCTTTCAGCAAAAAATAATAGTCGCTATGTATTGCCAGTAATTTCAGCTGCAATGAAAATGTGTAAGATGAAGTTCTGTAAGGTTGTCAATATCTTAATGGATAAAACACCACCCTCGAACCTGGAACAACATCTAAAAAAAGCACATTTTAGCTATTCAATTCAAACGTTTTCTAAAATTGTGAGCTTTAATTACTGTTTAAAGGATGTTTGGGTAATTCCTCAAGCAAAGATTAGTGAGTATATTTCTATATTCTCCTTAAGATCAGATCAGCCATGTTACAATGTTTTTGGCTTCACCACAGGAGCTAACAATCAACAAAACAGAAATTTTAAAATGTTATCATTTATAAATTAAACATAGACCGTGAAATCCACGACAAATATGCATGCAGGTTTCGGTTGGGTTTTTTTTCACTGTTTAAAATGTCAAGTAGATGAGAATTTTGAAATGGCAAGGTAGGTTAAAAAAACCCCCAAAAGCTAACCAATAAAAAGCCAATGATTGTTTTATCTGTCTTTATCACATCCTACTTTATGCCTTTAGAAAATCTACACTATTCACATGGCACTGAACAATGTAGGAATTACTGCAGCTATTTTCAGTGGGTAGACTGCTGGATCTAGCACTTGGGGATAGGGTTTAGCATGATTATGATGGTACAGGGTTAATGGCTGGACTAAATAATCTTGAAGGTTGCTTCAAACCTTGATAATTCTGTGACTTTTCAAAACATAATTAAAAAGTCACTGCTATGAACTATAAATCAATTTCTTTCCTGAGAACTGTAATTCATAATAGGTATATCACTTTAGTCTTAGCCTAAACAAAATTCCCAGAAACTTAGCCTTTTGGCAGCATATAACTGTATAAGCAGAGACTTCACAGAATACAGAACCTGCACTATGATTCAAGGAAAATATTCAAAATGTTGTGAATTGTATCTGGATTTCCCTTTCAACTTATATTCCAGTGCTCAAGACACCCTGCATAAAAATGGCAAACCTGCATGACAAAGAGGATCTTTATGTTGCAGGCATGTCTGTTGCTCCTGTTGCTCATCTCTTTAGGCACCAGTCCCTGGTGGGACAGCAGCCTTCTCTGGAGCGATTTGCTCTCTGCACTGATGGTTACCTAGTGGTCAGTGCCAGCACAAGACCCAGCCACACTAAGCAACCAAGTCTGACATCATGAAATTAAGACTCCTGTATTACCAAACTGGGAAAAGAACATTTCCCAATTTGTGTGGTCCTTTCCACGCATTACTGTAGTATTTAAATAGCTAATAAATACCACTAAGTAGAATTTCATTCACATAAAGCCAAGTACAAAATTTACATAATGTATCCCTTTATGTATATTTTGTGGTCTCTTGCCTAAATAATGAGCTAGAGCTACTCATTTTTAAGAGTGGTTTTGTGTTTTGATGGATTAAAAGTAATTAAAAATACATGTCAACACGCCCTGAAAATTTGTAACTTCCAGTTAGTCCTACATTTCATATCTATTCTAAAGGACTATTGCAATTTTCTGTTTGAAAGAGACTAATTCAGTAGCTGAACAGCACCCTTAGAAAATTCTGAAATTTCAGGATACTTGTCACCAATACTTTTGTTCTAGTTTCCATTTTAAAAGTGTCCCAAATCTGAATCTGAAAGTTGATTGCCTGACAAATTAACATACAAAAAAATTTACTTCCTTTAATGTTTATTTCCAACAGATTGTTGATATTAATTAAAAATACTTCAAAGTAAAATGACCAGCTAGAAATAACTAACAGCAGTTGTGTTTGTCAAAGAAACTGTGAGCTTCTGAGTCAGCTTATTTTAATGTATATGTGACACTACAGTCACTCTTCTTCACATTATTATAGCACCTAACAGAGTTGTCACCAAACCATACTTGCTCGTTTTGAATGAAGAACGTACATTTAGATATAAAAATGCACATTAAAAGTGGATTCATACACTCAGATATATGCTAAAGATATTAAGCAGATTCTAAAATTGTAATAGGGAAAGCAGGGAGATTACAGGGGGATTACAGCATCATCTTCAGCTAGTTATTTAGCTGTTTCACTATTTCAGAATAATTCTGCCACTGTGTTTTATTTACAATTGTCAGAACAGGAAGATTATATTTATTAAGTAAGGAAAAGAAGAAATATGATGGAACATTAAAAAAATTGTTTCCAACATTTTCACTATTTATTGATTTACAGTTATTAAATATGTGCTATAAAATCACTGGAATTGCAATAGAAATAGCTTTGGCACAAAGAAAGCCATTTTGCACAAAACATTTCTGATGGCATACACAAGGGTGCTATTGTTACAGTTGTGACTGGAGCTACAAATTTTGTGATATGCCTTTAAAAACTGAACAATGCTGTCATGGGGTTTTCCCTAATAAAAAAATTTAATGGAAAAATCTAAACAAAGATCAAACATACCTGCAGCTCGAAGCTGCACATCCAAGCATACCAAACACATAAAAGGCGCAACCTTGTATCAATTGATACATTACAGTTGTACACTCACTAGTGACCTACTTAGCATGTTTTAAGTTGAATGTCTGGCTCTTGCTGTTGTGTATTGGGTTTGCTCAGCTCTGCATTTTATATCTGAGTGTTCATTTTGCAAAGCACGTGCAGCAGCAACCTTGAAATTTCAAATTATTTATTGTTTCAGACTTTGCACTGCTTCTTGGCACATTCTACACCCCAGGAAATATGGCACCTTTATCTGTCATCACTTAAGGTTAAGGAACATTCTCTTGTTTACTTATTTTTTGTTAAGTAGGTTGCAAATCCTCTGTGCTTTTAATTTTATTTTTTTTTTCTAGACAGCAATAGCACTTGTTCAGTTGCAACAAGCCATTTAGTTCTCTCCTGCCTAATGAACTGAAGTAAGAGCTGTGGAACAAAAATGTCAAGAAGAACAGAGATTCAGAATTCTTATATGGAGAACCATCTGAACAAATTTAGGGTCTAATTTTATCATACACAACAATTAAGCTTGTTACAAAGTACAGAATCTGGAATTACCCTTCCATGTAGTCCGAGGAAGTTAATCAACTTATTAGTCAGCTGAATCATTGTAATTTGCAGAGTAATGTATGTAATAAGATTTCATTCCTAAAACATTTTCGGCCTTTAAAGCAAAGTACTGTAAATAAAAATTGGGAAACATATACTCCAAAAGTATTCCTCAAAATTAAAAAGCCATTTGGTCAACTCAGCTAAGCCAGATGAATATTTATTTTCTTAGAATCAAATTTTAATTTCTTAATGGTACTTTAACATAATTCCATCAGTACAATAAAGGTATGAGAAGTAATTACAGTGGCAGGAGTATCCTTCTAGCTATGCACTGCAACATTGTTTATGATCAATAGACATCGGTAAACATTTCACCCACAGAGTCTAAAAGCAAAACCCAAGGAAGATTGGGCATTTGGCAGCAGGAAAAACGTTTTCACTATTTCCACCTGAATAATCTCTTTAAAAAAATTCCTCTAATGGTTTGCTTTAGTATATTAAAGTACATATTATGCTGGTTTTTTGCTTGTTTTGTTGTTTTTTAATAGAATCCAAAAGAGAATTCTTTACTGTAATGCTAAGTACACTGTAAAAGAGCACGCACATAGACCAGTGAAATTGATGCAGTTACATTTACATTGCAACATGTTCCCTTATTAACAAGGCCCAACCAACTTGAAGTTACATAGGCAAGGTAATGTAAAGATAAATTATTGCTATTGTAGAGGGATATTAACTTCAACAGGGACCTAGATTTTTAATAGATATAAAAGATTCTTGCTTACAGTCACTTAACACAACTACTTCTCCTCCAGTAAGAAGTCCTTCCTTGACTATTTTCCTTTCTAGCCATAGAAAGAGGAAGCAAAAACTCCTACTACTGACCAGTTTTTATTACTGTACTAGGGCAGAAGCCTAAATTGCGGCATTTTCTTGCTTTCACCTGGGTAGGAGACAAGAATATTTATACCAATTTCAAGAACTCCTCCATGAGGAGAACTGTTTGGGTAGTAGAACGCCTGAAAGACATAATCCATGGAAATTCCCAACAAATTTATTCACAACAGCTTATCTAGAAAGAAATATGTAATCTAAAGGAATTTTAAACAGAAACACACTGAAGGTAGCACAGCACTGGAGAGAATCAAAAGCAACATGGTACATCTACAGTCAATTTCCCACTGGAAGGATATAATTAAAAGATGAGTTTTCAACAACTTCAACAGTCAGAATACCTAGGGAAATGTAACTTCCTTGGAACACAGACAGAATAGTAGACAGAAGCAGCAAAAGAAAAAAGTCTGTGTATCATATAAGCTAAAATGCTGGCTAAATATTGAGCAACTAACTTTCAGTAACTCTGAGTTACTGAAAAGGCTGTTTTTACAAATATGAAATCCTCTGTATTTTCTGGAAGACACTGACTAACGTCTGAAATTCAGAAGAAAATTTGGTAAGATTAAAGATTTTCCTATGAAAAAAGAAAGTTTGTCCAACTTACTATTCCAGATCTCTAGTCAAAGAGAAGCACGTGGGCAGAGCAAGTTTCCTCTCTCAAAAGGCCATTTTTTCCCACTGTAGCAAAACTTCATTGAATTAGAGAACCATCAGCAAAGTACATGAGCAACACTGACAAACACCAGCATCATACCTGGAAGGAAGTAACCCAGTCCTGGCAGGAGCACATTGCAATTGCTCAAATCCCCAAAGCAAAAGCAGGCTGCCACCCACAAACCCATGACACACGACACTTGCAGTCATAGCCACAAAGCTGCACCACCCAATGCAGAGAAATGCATTGACTGAACTACAATTGACCAAAATACAGTTAGAGCATCCTCAATCATAAGAAAAGAGTTAAAAACATCCTCTATGAGCCCTGCTCTGCATTCAAACAGAATGGAAAAGTGCCTTTCAAAAAGACAAATAGCTAAATTACAGGATGATGTTGAAAAATATACTTTTGAATTGTCTCCTCAGAGACTGCAGAAATGCAGTAAGATCTTACACACAGAAAAATCATGAAGAATTAGCTAGCTTATAAGACAACACTTAAAGCTCATTGCAGACAGCATTGACTTCATATTGGTGACATAAATGCAATGTCAAAGCCAGCTAAGTGTCCAAGAGAAGGCTGTTAACCTTTTACTGCTGAGGGAGATTTTTGCATATGGTTCAATGCCTGTGATGTTCAGAATTGGGTTTATACACTGAGCTAAACAAGCCATCCTCCCTCCCATATGAGAATCCTACAGAACGATATTTAGGCATGGCTGGTAGAGGACAGCAAAGAACAAGTTGGGATTCAATGGGCTGCAGGCATTGGGATTACAGCTAAGTAAAGCTTTATTGCAGGAGATGAGAGCTAAAACGTAGTGAAAAACATTATGTATCATGCCACAGAAATTTCTGAATGAAGAAAGAGTTTTATAATAAAAAAATCCTCCTAGTGGAAATACTTAGTCCTTTAGCATTATCATGAGGCATATAGTTGACAAAATATGGAAAATCCCCCAGTTCATGTTGTAACAAGACACAGTTTGAATAACAAATTGACAAAATATGGAAAATCCCCCAGTTCATGTTGTAACAAGACACAGTTTGAATAACAAACAGCATCTAAAAAGTAGATAAAAGCCCTTCCTCTTGCAGTTCTGTAATTCCATTTGCTGAGGATCATTTTTGATATTTCATTCTTCAGTAAAGAGCTGGAGGACAGCAATGGCTTCAAAGCTAACAACACTCTAAGAAGTTTAGCGCCTTAGTAAAAATTTCTAGAATATACAGCAAGTGAAGTGGAGACAAGCAATGAAAAATATGAATGCTCTACTCTTTTCCAATATATATTTGTAATAGTTACAGCAAAGAGAGTACACATTTCATATTAAGACAAAAGCAACACTTGTCAGCATTATTTTTGCTGGTTTTATGTTTACACTGGATTATGACTGTTTCATGCCAGAATGTGCTATAATACAATTAAAAGAACAATTAGCAAGCATATGTAATTATTTTCTAGCAGTAAATTATGTCTCACTATACAGAAGTATAATTTTTTCAGAAGAGGCACTAGTTTTGACAGAAAAGTTATAAAAACATGAATTTTTAAAAAAAATACAGTTAATTTTTTTTTAATATAAGCTTTTTAATGATATAGAAAGCAAAAAGGCAAGGAAAAAAAGATAACCTTAAAATGTAATCCAGCGACAGCCTTAGTGCTACAAGTGCAGAATATCTTTCTAAAACTTACCTCTCCTCCGTTAACATACTCCATCACAAAACACAAACGATCCTTTGTCTGGAAGGAATATTTCAAGGACTTGCAAAGAAAACAACAAAATCAAACCAATTATCATCTTATATTAACCCAATGTCTTGCACTTAAACTGTAACAAAACTATCTTTTTAAGTAGAAAATACTGATTTTGCTAAAAACTCTAAGAGTAATTAAAAGTGTAACTTTTTATCTGGAGTTCAAGATGAATTAACACAAAAACTTTCAAGTGTTTCTTCATTTCTACTACATGTCCACTGATATGAAAACATCATGCTTATTACAATAAAGTATTAAATAGCTACTAAAACACACAATTTCTACTTCATTTCTTACTGCCATACACAGTACCAGCTATTTCCACTAACTGTACTTTGATGTCCACTTCCACAGTACCCATGGAGAGAGAGATTATCATATTCTTTTTAATTTCTCCCATATGAAATCATAAAAGTCATCTTAACATCCAGCATGCTTTCACTTCCAAAGCAAGGACTCTCTAGTTCCATATTATGGAATGTTAAGAATGCTAAGTGCCAAATTAATATATTAATTTCTGTATCATTTTAAAGTTACAACAGATGATATGATCTCAATCAAACATTTTGATTTATCAATGTTGACTTATCAATGATATCACACAAAATCTACAGATGAAGACTTGGCTTAAAATAAGTCAAATGCAGTAAAACTACATGTGACTAAACTGCATGTCTCAACACAAAACTTTCTGAAGAAAAACAGAAAGATGATACAACTGCAGAATCGTTGTTGCATTTTTTGATGGGAGGTACTCCAGCTCTGCTTACCCTTACACTCTAATTCAATAAACATTGCAGGATTTCTTCTATCTTTACTGAATTTCCAAGTCTATTTTGGCCCACCAATGTAAACGCAATCTTCTGCTTTCCAAAAAAAGTTAAGTTTTTCTAAATAGGAAAGCTTCCATGCTACACTTTGAAATTTTAATACAACAAAAAAATTTTAAAACCCTGTCTCAAAAAACATGTTCATTATATTCTGAAATAAATGGAAGTATTCTTTAATATATTCTCAAATAAGAGGAATCAGAATTGCTTCCACAGCACAAAGTCACCTGTAAAGTTAAATCAATTAATCGTAATTTGTCATGAGTCTCAAAATTTTCATCTTTTCAGTCTTTCCCTTCTATTAAATATTAACCATATGAAGACAAAGCTTAAAAATCAAGGGTTTCAGTTTTATGGCTCTGTGAGCTACTTATTTTGCACAAATAGTGATTTTTATTGTTTTATTGAATTCTTAATTAAATTTTCTCAGTAAAAAATACTTAAACCTCTGTGAAATTAATACATTTTATTTTAGAAGTGATCATATATCAAAAATTGCAAAAAATTGCACAAGTTACACAGTTCTACAATTAAATTTATTTTTTATACAGTAAAGCTTTACACAATTATTAGAAACTTTCTTTCTGAATTCTTAATTACATATCCTGATAAAGGATAAGTACCAGATAGCTACTGATTGTTTACAAGTAATCATGAGAAAGAATTCAAAATTTGTAAAATATGTTCATAATGGATGTTAAATATTTACTGCTAATATACTTAAAATTAGTTTCCAATACTTACTGTTAAAAAAGGGTGTCTGGTGTTTTTCAATACTCTGCTTTCTGTAAGAGTATGAGCCACTTCATCCTGAGAAATAAAAAGAGGTAGGTCTGAATTAAGACATAAAATTGTTATTTAAATAATTATAAGGAAAAGGTCTTTCAAAAAAAGAAAGCTACTGTACAGTTCTGGAAAATGAATGAATCCTCATATTTTTTGTGGAAATATTTGACAAAAAACCGATTTAACATATTTTATTTGGTTTTCTTATTTTCTTGCTTTAAAACAAAGTCTTTATATACAATTTAGAGAAGAAAGAAATTATAACACAGGATTTGATAGCTTAAAAACATAGTCATCACAACTTCACAGTTCTGGTATGAATCACCTGAACAATGTATCTACAGAGAGACTAAACCAATGTGCGAGACATGCACACACAGAGTAACTGACAGGAAAATATAAAACCCAGTCTCATCCCGCCAAGTGTTAAGTCAGGTTTTCTGTTTCTCAGCTTTCACTTGGTTTGCTGCTGGTTTTGTTTTTATCCACCCAAGCTGTCCTTAGAAGCCCAGCAGGAAGCAGTGCTCCTCTGACCAGGCTAAGGACATTGGCTTCATCCTGCGGAATGGGAGATGTCCACACAATCCCCAACTCATTTCCAGCCACAATTTGGAAAAGAGGAACTTTGGAGAGAGACAGCGACACTCTCCTGTCTGTGAGCCTGAATGGGAAAGATAAAAACAAGCTTTGTACCAAAGTGAGTGAAGGAAACAAACAGTTGCTGTGAATATTTGCTCCTGGCAAGCTCATCCATGTTTGTTCCCTGCTCCATCCACAGGTCCCCTCACCAGCCCTTGGAGTGGGTGCCATGCAGTGGGCAAAGAAGGAGCTGGAGGGTGACAGCGAGGCCCCAGGGGCACAGCTGTGGCCCCTCACACCACCAGGTCTGCAGAGAGCAGAGCTGCTGGGCAGGGGTGAAGGGACAAGGATGGCAGGCAGAAGGCTCACCCTGAGCTACAGCACGAGCAGCTCCTGAGGGCTAGGAAGAAAAGCACAGCTCTTAGAGGTTTCACAGTGTCAATAGACAGCCATTTTATACAATTCTGCACTGTATATCATGTGCTGTGAATCACCCTCCCCAGGCTGTCATGGGCCATGTCTGAAAGGCCTGGGAGCCACCGGAACGGTGTAGCCATTTTGGGCAGTGCTAAGCTACCACTGAGCTTTGTATTACACAGAACTAAAGACTACCCTAAGTGTGACTCCAACTGTAGTCCTACAGGAGTAAATATATTTAGTCAGAGTATATGTTATTATTGCCACAAATAATGTCAATATAACATTATTGTACTACACACATGCTTATCAGACTATGCTCTGAAGATAAGGTATTATTAACTGGAAAGTAAACACAGATGTCAAGAGTTTTAAATTAGACTCTAAAAATTGTCAAAATAGGAAGTTGAACAACTACAACAGAGTCAGTGGTAATAAATTATTATACCATTTAGCTGAATAGCACTTAAACACAATATATACACGACAATGACATACAGGGGGAAACACAAAAACAAAACCAAAAAAACCCCAAGCATAAAGGTTGCTTTCTTTATTTATTTTTAAACCTCTGTTATGAGATATTTGGCATAAAAAGCTGGCAATGGCCAGTTTTTCTGGAATTGCCTCAGGAATTTGTAATACTGGTAGTAATTTCCTTATAAGTGTTTTAATTTGTCATGTAAACAGGATAAAGAGATGTGCTCTGAACTAGGGAAATGCTATACAGCTGTCAATGCACTACTTTTCTGCTTCATACTATGCTTAGGCGTATAACCTTCTATAGGGCTATGTTTTGCACAGGCAGGTAGCAGCAGGACAAGAGGGAATGGTTTTAAACTAGGAGAGAGATTTAGATTAAATGTTAGGAAGAAATTATTTATGGAAGACTGGTGAGACACTGGGAACAGGTTGCCCAGAGAAACTGTCCCATTCCTGGAGGTGTTCAAGTTGGATGGAGCTTTCAGCAACCTGGTCTAGTGGAAGGTGTCCCTGCCCACAGTAGGAGAACTGGAACAAGATGACCTTTTAGGTATCTGGCAACCAAAGGCATCCTGTGATTCTAGTGTGTATACTTTATCACCTACATGCTTAATTGGACTGCAGATCTATTCTATCTAGTGACCATATCCTTAGCACTGACCTTGAGAGCTAAATGCTACTGCTAAATCCCCATAACATGTTCACAGCCTGACTTGGGCTAAATTCAAACTTAAACGGTTCCATCTTTGATTTCTTCAAAATTTCTCTGCCTTTACACATACTTCTATGAATAATATTTTTTTGCTCACCTTAGACAAAGTTACCAAAAAATCACCTTTAATCAATTCTAAAAGGTCAGTGATATTGTATCAGGCAACAAAATAATTAGAAAACCCTTAAAATTTAAAAATCTGTTTGGTATGTTACTGATACAAAAAAAACTAAGCTGAAATGCTTTGAAGTCTGGAAGGATACAAACCAGCAGCTTCAGAAAAGGAGATCATAAGATTTCCTGAGGATCCCCAGGTGCCAGGGGTGAACAGAACACTGGTCAAGGATGTCAGGCTGGAGACTGAGGCTCAGCATGCAGCAACCAAGACAGGCTCTGAGTGCCACGGGGCAAACCACAGAGATTGCTGCCAGGTCTTACAAAGTGGGCCACAGAGGTGCTCCTTCCCATGCAGAGGCAGGGGAGTACAGCAGCAATACCCTCTGCT
Source organism: Anthoscopus minutus (assembly GCA_013399455.1). Taxonomy (NCBI): domain Eukaryota; kingdom Metazoa; phylum Chordata; class Aves; order Passeriformes; family Paridae; genus Anthoscopus; species Anthoscopus minutus. The sequence continues at coordinate 15,066 of VWYI01047363.1, forward strand.
CTTCCTGCATCTCCTGACTATGAAGAAGAAAAGGGCACTCTTTGCTGCTGTTAGCCCAAACCATGCACATGCTGACCAGGCTGCCACTGCACATAAAGACAGCTGCTGAGGGCACATAGAACTCATAGGTCAGTCTCTTCACTGCTGAAGACATAAATTTAAGTCTTTCCCACTGTAACGGGGCTAATTTTAATGATACTCAAGGAAATATAATTGTCTTTGACGCCTCCATCCCTCTGACAAATTTAATTGCAACTGATCAACACACTCTAAAGCCATTAGAAAGTGAGCGACAGATAATGAACATAGGCTGCAAAACACTTGTAAGCCCTGTGAGTAGGAAAATAATACAAATCTGAAGGATATTTTAAGATTTAATATATGTAAAACAGTATTTCCCCACTCACACTCAGTTTCTACGGATACTGATATTGTTAGCCTCAAGTATTGGAAAAATATCAGTCAGACCAATATCCCTCAAAATATCCTCATTTAATAATTGGGATTATTTTGAATTGTGTCTCATGTTGATAAATGTATGTAGGTTTCTTGCTTTCAACTTGTTCTGTGGAAGTGGGATTCAAAATTTCAGAATTGCTAGAAACCAAGTTCAGCATAGATGATCTAAATTTGAGTGATATTATGACCAAGCACAAGATCCAGTGACACTAATCAAGTTTAGGTGATTAGACAATGCCAGTTTAAACCACAACTTCAGATACCAGCTTTACTTTCCTTATTTCTCAAAAACTGAAAATTGAATCATTAGTCCCATGCACAGCAATCTTATACAGCACAGCAGGAACAAAGCATAGGCCCATTAAATTAAATGTGTTTATCTGAATAAACCGCAAACTGACTTAGAAAAAAATGTGAAGTTCTAAATATGCCCCACAATGCACTTTTTGTGGTATAAACTCAGATTGCACTATCTTCCTGCCCAGCAAACTCAGTGTTTTAGCACATTCTAGATTATGGAATACTGGGAAAAGGTATTATGTTATGGTTATATGTAATTTTTTTGCATTCTTGTTTTCTGAAGATACACACACACATACTTCTATCCAACTAAGTTATCCTCAAAAATCAATACACCTTATTATTAAATATTGATTATTCCATTCTTTAAAATGACCCAATATTAAAAATATAGCCTTTCTTACCTTTGCAATAATTACTTCTTTTTTCAAAATCTTCATAGCATAGTATTTGCCACTAGCCTTCTCTCGGACCAGGATAACTTTGCCAAACGTGCCTTTTCCCAGTAGTTTTAAATAGTCAAAATCATTCATTGTCTGTAAGGAGCCAAGAACAAGGATTAGCAAGACTTAGGTAATCCAGTTCCAACATACAACCAAACTCTGCTACCGATAAAATAAGAACAGTTTACAAAAACAGGCCCACTTCTGTATTTAAGTTTGTAATCACAAATTGTTTAGGTTGAGAAAGACCTTTCAGATCATCAAGTCCTGCTGTTAACCCAACACTACCAAGTCTGCCACCAAACCAGGTCCCTAAATGCCACATCTACATGTCTTCTACATAGCTGCAGGGATGGTGACTCTGCCACTTCCCTGGGCAGCCTGTTTTAATGCTTGACAACTCTTTCAATGAAGATTTTTTTCCTAATATCCACTCTAAACCTCCCCGGGAGCAACTTGAAGCTTACTTGGGAAAAGAGATCAATCTCCCTCCTCTGGCTATATTCTCCCTTCAAGCAGTTGTTGAGAACAATAAGGTCCCCTCTGAGACTCTTTCTCCAGGCTAAACATCTCCAGCTCCCTCAGCTGCTTCTCATAAGACTTTGCCCTGGACACTTCACCAGCTCTGTTGCCCCTCTCTGGACACATTACAGCATGGATCAGATCACTGAACCTTTCCCCTTGAATTATGAGGGTTTCATTCTGCTTTCCCTTCCTGTCTTCCAGTTCAGGCAGGGACTGAGCACCCAGACAATGCTGGTCTTGCTGCTGTTAACCAAGGCACAGAAGGCAGCTAACGGCTGTCATTAAGCCACCAGGATAAATCATTCAGTAGTATTATAATTCTCTAAAGCCAAGTCCTGCACACGCTTTTTTTTTTATAAAGCACACACAGAACAAAACCTTAGCCAAAGCAGAATTTCAAGAATGCACCACATTCAACAACTCCTGCATTACCAAACATGGTGTATCAGTAGTTTTGCCAACCAACCACTGCACTGATCGCTTTTTTGAAACATACATAATCCTCACTGAAATTTTGTACCTGTAAGACTTTACACTAGCCTTTGCATTAGAATTGGACTTTTTACAGATTACAATTATATGGTATTTACATTAATCAATCTGGCTCTGAAAAGGAGGAGGTGACCTTTCATCTTCCTGTGACTCTGTTACTGCGCTAGTTTTGCAGGTTAAACACAGTACATCCAAGAGCTGGTTCCATAACAGACAAATTGAGTAGATTTAACAGCTCATCTGGCATGTCATACATGGTAAGAATATGGCTAGATAATCTCAGATCTCAAAGCAGTATAGCCACTTTCCCAAGCCCAGAGTTTGAGACAACAATTCTCTTAGTCTTACAAGTTGATTTTACAGCCAGTTCAGAAGCACGAACTCCATGGTCTATGCACTAAATGCAAAGATGAGGATGTAGAGAAAAAAACAAAACAATACTGAGAGCTCAGTGACTGCCCAGGGCTGCCTTGAAATGACAGCAGAATTTACTTGGCCAATCACTCTGTGCTTCTACAGCATATCTTTCAGTGTGCTGTGTTACTGGCTTGGTTGCAGCACTACAAAACCATTGAGTTTTGCAACTGGAGAAGAGCAGTTATAAATTCTGAAAGGAAATACACTCACCTATTCTTTTTATAACACTGTCCCATAGTATTAATGACCTTTCTTCCTTTGTGAAAATCACAGCTCAAAACATTTTTAATACTCTGAGTCTCAGTATTGCTAACCTAAATATACTTAATCTTGTTTTGTGAAAGAAAAAGATCATCCCTTACATTTCATCTTCTCAGTGTCCCTTTCTATCACTAGTCATCACCTCAGGCAGTTATACTGAATACTGCTGTTCTGAATAAACTTCTACTTGTATTTTCCACAAGAGAGTTAGTACTTTCCTTATCTCTACCAGAAATACCTCTCAACACTGTCTACATACTTCACACACATTCCAGGTGTAGAGGCATTCAGCATATCCCTGGTGTGCAATTGCAAATAGTGGCAGCAAAATATATTCACTTTGCAAAGGAATACAGGGTAGAATTTCCTTCTGAAATTTTGTATTCCTTTAAGCTCAAGTGTATGATACTATTACTGTGGATCTGAATTTGCTGTTGACAAACTCTGGAAGTAATTTATGCAGTTGTTCACCCAGAGTCAGTCTGCAATCTCCTCACTTAAGAAGTAGAACTGAAGTTCCATCAACCATATTAATGCACAACTCCTTAGCTTTTAAGTGTTCTTAAGCTGCAACTTCAAAGCTGCTAAAGGTCTTCAATACTCCATTTAACACCTGAATATCTGGGTGTTTCAATGCTTTATTAAGGAGAAGATGCTTCCCATATATCAGTTTTCAAGCTATATCAATAGGAATTAAATCTTTTTCCCATTTAATTGTTGATTGGTAGTTTCTAAGTTAACTAACCTTGATGTTCACACAAACATTTTGCAGTGACAGATTGCAAAATGCCCAAACCACCTTACATCAGGAGAAACAAAACTGCATTTACTCCAGCAAAAAATATATGTAACAGAGATTTCAAAGGCTCGGTATAGTATTTACCTAAAGCAAACTCACATGACATAACTGAGAGCAAAGTTAAAGTTTATTACTACAGTCAAATCCTTAAGAGTCAACTTTTCCAGAAACTACCCTAATGTGTGATAACTCACAGTGCATGATGTAGTGTGTGAGGCTGTGATCACAACACTGTGTGGCTCCTCAGCCAAAGGTAAGACTTCTCAACAATCTCCTTCAGTTCAGTATTGTGGAAAGTCAGGTTATCTACTAAACGGGTCCGTGACAACCATTAAGCAGAAGAAAACTGCCTTTCAGTAAAAGCAGCAAATATTGACAAAAACCCATGAAAAATTAAAAATGCATTCAAAACATAATTCAGGGAGAAGACGAGTAATTCAGGGCATAATCCTTCAGTCACAAGCTACTGTGCTCCCTGACAAAGAATGGCTGACAGATTTATTGATAAAAAATACTGAGCTAGTGACTGTAACAACTTATCCCTTTAACAGTCACAAATTTATGAGATCACAAGCAGCCTTAAAGGAGTAACTTCTCCGACATTTCTGATTTTCTTGAAGACACTGGAATTAAAGAGCGACCATCAGAGTCTGAATAAAACCAGGTCAGAAAAGCTGCCCTTTGCCCATACACAAAAGGAAGATCTTGGCTCAGCTGATCACAGACACGGATTTGATGCTAAGGGCAGCAAGCCAGTCAAATTGAAAGACAAATTTGCCCAAAATTTGCTTACATAATGTTCAGCAAAGCAGTCATTAATATAGAGGAAAGCTCAGTGAAAACAAGTTAAAAATATATATGTATATTTATAAGAAAAAGGTAATAGGTTTGCAAGATTTTGAGCCATGGCCTAACAGCACATTATGGTGGTAGTGTTAGTTCTAAGAATAAAGTCTCCTGATGTTCTTATTCGTTAGGAGCTTAGCAGAAGGCTTAGTGCAGGGTAACTCAAAAAGTCTGCCAAAGAACACAAGACCTTGGGAGATAAAAACACAGATGCCATAGCTAGGAGTGTACTGAAAACTGGTGGAAAAATGGAAATACTTCCTAAACCTGAAGGAAGATGGTAACTTTGGAGGATCCCTTAAGATTGGATTCTTTCTCCTTCGCTTTTTCTGCTACGTTTTCACTCCTGCTGTACTCCAAGTTTTGAATCTTTTTTCTTCATTATGTTACTTTTAGGCTTCCTCTGAAAAATATGTTCTTTAATCATCCTGCATCCTGAAAATCAAGTTTGTAAACAAAGAAAATGCAATGAAGCCACAGGAGACTGGACTAACCAAAAGAACATTATGATGTTCAGCCTTCTATAAAATCTTTTTACTCTCCTAAGGGAATACCAGTTGACCATCCAAACACACCATCACCTATGGATGATCTATTAAAAAAAATACACTCTAATGTAGGTGTTGAAAATTCCTACCAAAGAAATTAACTTTTTTTTTTTTAATTCCTGATGTGCACAATGATTAGACCACGTGGAGTTTTCATCTTATTCCATCAGGAAAAAACTCTACTAAGAAGTAACAGTACAGCAAGAAATAAAAGTAGTTTGTTAAGAATTTTTAGTATTACAAATTTTAGTGATGTGTAAAACTTAAATTGCACATTGACAACATTTTAAAAAATTGGGAAAAAGAAGATGTGCTTCTAGTTCTTCCAGCCAATCTAAGCAGGAAAGTAGCTGTCGTGTCTATTCAAATCAAGTTTCACATCCTAAAGGCTGTTTTCTTTTCGCTACCTTTTCAGAGAATAACAGCCCCAACTTCTCTCTGTCTTGTCTCTTAATCTGATTATGCTCTTCTACTCATATGTATACCATCTGGTGCATGCACAAGCAAAACTCACTGGGCTTAGATGTAAAATCAGGTGACAAAACAGACTTTTGTCAAAAAAGGACACATTGTGTAAAAATCCCTGAAAGGAAAGAAATCCAATTAAAAAATTTTTTTAAAAAGCCCAATAAAAATGCATTGTCATAACTGAAATGGTTCTGATTACATTAACAACTATGAAAGATTAAACAACAGCTTTTCAGAGACATTTCTACAAAACAGAAACAGTTTTTAAAAGACCTATTTTTCACAATTTCAATTAAGATGGAAGCAGTGGCAAATCCCTGTCATAATGGTCACTTCATATTTTTTATTCCAAAAACTTCTGAGCATATTTCACTAACATCTTCCAACACTTAGAAATCTGCTATGGGATTCCGAGTTTTGGCTCTATTGTTTTAATTTTTTTTACTTTATTTTTTTATTTATCATTATTAGCTTTTTCTTGTTCTTAGATGTTGAATATCAACATATTTCATTTCACCTTCGTTTTGTGGAGTTTGCTTTTGGCTTGTTGCCAAAGCCATTAAATATTCTGTAGCCCATACACTGTCCTAGCAAATTATTTCAGCATTTCTTAAAGCATAAGTGGCAAGACAGAAACAAAACTTATCCTCCTACTCCTGTTCCCACAACTCCTTTTGTTGCATGGGAAAACACACTGCGCTGAACAAGGAGAGCACATTCCAGAAAAACTACTTTTATCAGACAGCATTAATTTTGACACTTGGAAAATGAGTGTTGTAATGCAGTGGTTTTGTACTCCACTAAAAGGATACATAGGCTTGGAATAGTGCTCAAATCTTTAACAGTGCAAACCCAAATTCCTTCCACATAATCACACTGCCTCTCACAAGGCTGACGCATCTTAAACACTGCCTCTGTCTTGCTGTCACTTATCATATTTTACCTTGGAGCACAGTCTTTAAATATCCATGCCGCCAGGCTAAAGGTTCAACATCAGCCTGACAATATATGTTCAGAGTATTGTTACAGCTCTATATAATTGATTTTTTCCTTTTTCTATAGCAGACAAAGGTTAGAAATTTGCATACAATGAAACTGCATGAAAGAACTCTGTTTGGCCTGCTAACTCCAGTTCTCAAAAATTAGGACATGAACTAAAGTTACCTATGACACCTCTGTTACATTCTTAAGGGTATAGTTCTCAGCCCTGACTTTTCTATGATTCTTACTTCATGTAGTGCAACAAACAAAACATGCTCTACTAGTAAATAGAGAAACGTTCACCATTTCTTGTATCATTCATCACTCAAAGGCATTCAGTTATGTGAACTATAAGACTGTTTTGCTCTGTCAGCAGACTTCTACTTAGTTTTCTACAGGCTTCACTTCTAGCTAGAAAAAGTAGTTAGTCCTATGTAAACTGGTTATTATTTTTTATGCCATTTCAGGGCATTTCTTGAGTCATGTCAACTCTGTATAGTAAATGAGAGACATAAGTTTGAGTAGTCCATACATCCATAAAATGGAGACACATAAGCAAACTTTGAGCAGCATCAGATCTTTCAAACATACCCTTGGTTGTGTGTTTAACCTGTTGACTCTGGAGAGGCAACCACAAGTACGTTATAGCCAACAATGTACATGTTCCTGCTTATACCAAAAGCTGCAAAGGGCTGCAGAGAAATGAAATGCTGTTTTCACGGAAAACTAAAGCAAAGTTATTTCCCAAGTTAGTAAAAATCAAGGTCATTAAAAGCTGCCTTTCTCATGCAAATTACCTAATTTTTACTGGGTATTATTTGCATGAGAAAAGAGGTAAAAGTACTTGTGCAAAGAAAATATTTTATTACCATTCTTCTAAAATAGTAAACAAATGAAAGGATGAAATAATAGTCAAACAATAAGCAGAATGTTAGCATGTGCCTGAATGGTTGAACCTTGTTCTTCAGAAGTACCGTATCAGCTTAACAAATAAACAAAACTAGAGCAATTTGCTTTATTGAAGTAAGTACTTTGATTGTAATACACTGAAATTTTTGTTGAAATACTATTCCCTGCATATTTCTTTACCCAACTAGACCATTATGCAAAAGTTATTCACATATGAGCCTTGTCAGTTACTTTTTTAAGGTCATTACCTTTCTTTTATGATGAGTTGTTGAAGCATCCATCTCTTCTTCTCCTATATTGTCTATCTGAGAAGTTGGACTACAGTTCATCCTCTCCTCTTCTTGCCTCTGAAGTCTGTCTGCTACAGCCTGGATTGCTTCTGTCCACTCTTCCCTATCATGAACAAGCCAACATCTCTATTAGAAACTCATAAAAGATGCTACATACTTATAAAGTTTTCCACATGCTACACTGCTTCTCATGTTACACAGCAGAAGACTCATATTAATTAACCACTTCAATTTATTTCCAAATTCTGCATTTTGTTAAAGGGGCTGAAGTTGACCAGAAAGGAGCATTATACGGGTAACCAAGAATTAGCAGTTTCTGATTCTGTATTTTACTAGTGGAAACTTCATTTGTTCCAGGTAAAAGACACCTGAGAGCACAGGATGTCATATCTTATGTAATAGTATCTCATAATAATAACTTCCTATTTTAAAAGTAGTTTTTGGTATTCCGCATCTCTTCAAGGCATTTTCACAGAAAAAAAAAATAAATTATTAAACCATCATGTGTTCAACTCTTTGTCTGTTTCCTCTTAAAACTCTACTTACAGGCTTTTTTGCAAATTTCCCTCAAAAAAGGCACTCAAAGATAACTAAATTCCTACAAGCATCCTAAAAACCTGTGGCTGCACTGAGGGGCAGGCCCAGGTGATGGTTTCTGCAGAGGGACAAGCAGAGCCAACAGAGCAGCACAGACATGCCAGGCAGCCCTCAAGCAAGTCATAGTCCCACACCAGGCACAGTACCTGCTGCCTTCTGCTCAGCCAGCAAGGGATACGGGATATTATCGTGGTATTTATCAGTGAATGCAGTGTGAGCTGCCACACTGCACAGAAGACAGGCAGGGTGGAGACACCGTACCAAGATAGAATAACAAAAACCTCCAAGTGAAACAACAGAAAAAGCAAATTTGTTGGTTATTTACTGACACAAAAAATAATAGTCAGATCATAGTGCTGGTCTCAAAAGGGCAGATGTCCACAGTGGGAAGATTCAGTGCATCTAATCATAGACAGAGTATGGAAAGTTTGAGTGTGTTATCCTATGTTTCCTACATGCATTAAAAAAGTTAATTCTTAAGAGTTTGTGAATGTTTAGCAAAACAAGAAAAACTAATAAGCCAACATGAAATAAATTATAATAGCATACTGCTTTCTGTGCCAAAAAAAAAGGAGCACATTAGAAGGAGTAAGACAGCAAGGTTGGAAATACTTCAATCCAGGCTTTGGATGTTCAAAATGTAACACTTCAGAGACATATCATGACATAGTTTTGGCTTATTTGAACACACTCATCCCACCTACTCACAGGCAACTCTTACACTAGTTATGAGCTCAGATAATATTTTACAGAAGCTGACTTAAAAATCTTTAACTAACTGCTCACATGTGCTCAGAATGTCACAGTTCCAAGTGCTGATTGCTGTGCAGTCTCAGCAGAGGCTCTCCTGAGGCTTCTACACAAGGACTGTGAAAAGGAAAACAAGAATAAAACCCTCACCGTTCCTCTGGAGTGTCTACATGGAACGTCCTCTCTATGACAGTGGTCCACTGAAGACATCTGATAATGAATGTGTTCGGCTTTGGTCGCTCTGTTTTCATTAGCTGACATTCTAGACAAATACATGACATTGCCTTTTTTATACATTGCCAGTTAATGTGTGAAGAGCAAATAAAATTACTTAGATGAAATTCATTCAGCTTATGTATCCCCATTCAGGATCTATCCAGCACACAAGGAAATACAGAACAGCAATACAACCACAGGCTTGAACAAAAGGTAGCATGTAATAAGGTGAAGAAACCAGTCAGAGGAATTGATGTAATGAAATTGATTTTGTATAGTTGTCCATACAAAGAGTGCCATCTCCATTTGTTAACTTGGTCTGTGTTATGAGGCTAAGAAGAGATTTACATTCTGGATTGCTATAGCTTGCCAAGGAAACAGCAGTAGCCACTGGCATATTTTTCCATCTGTACCCAGCAGGAGGAACATGACATTTTCCCTTCAATGGTAACCATGTCACAATTACTGATAGTACTGTCACTTCAGGGTAAGATTTCCTGTAAAATAGCCTAGAAAAATTCAGATGTTGAAATCAGTCTGATTATTAAATATAGAACCACACCACAAACACCACCAGTGGGGCTGCCCCAGGAAATCATCTAATTCTCTTTGTGCCCTAGGGCTGAATCAGGTCTACCTATGCTATTTTTCATAAGTATCCCCAAATCCCCAAAAAGTACTAATTTCAAAACCTCTGTAAGCAAACTATTCTGTCCAACTATAAAGATATGAACTATTTCAACACTCTAAGATTTTTCCTAGGATTTAATGCAACTGTTCCTATAATTTCAGCATACCGTTTCTTGTCCTTTTGACTAAATTACTTCATCTTTCCAGCAGCCATCCCTTTTAGACATTTGAACAGGGCTTTATCTCTCTTCAGTCTTCTTTAAGTCAGTTCAATCAATCTGTCCCTCACCAGTTGTGCTTTCAGATCCGAGATCTTCCTTGTTCCACAATTCTAGACATATTATAGACTGCCTATTACTCCTTTCTTGCAAGACCTCAGTGCTGGTGATTCAGGCAATAGTTTGCTGTGTATTGGTTCTATGGTGTAGGATACTGCACCAAACATTACAGCTGCAAAACTCTAACTAAAACTCATTATTCATGCAAATACATTTAAACATTTTTGAGAAGCTAAAGTTACTCTGTCAAAAGTGTTACTTGTTTTCCTGCAGCTACCACAACGCAGACACAAACCATCACATCTCATGTCTGGAATATTATCACTTCTTCAAAGCTGATCCAGATCAAATGTGTGTGTGCGATCTAAAATGATTCATCAGATTCACAAATCAATCAATAATGACATGGTAAATGAATTCCTGTTCACCTACAATCTGCTGTAACTTCTTTTTGATATAGCTACCACCTACCAGTTGACCCACACCTTTTACTTATGTAGCTTACTATTCTTCATTCCAGTTAATGTCAACGCTTTACAGAAGTCATATGACATGTACCACTTAACAAGGCATGGTTTCCTTTCATAGAAATAAATTATATTGGCTTGACATATTTTCTCTTCACAAATTTAAGATCCTGAAACCTCAACTATCATCTACTGCAATTTTTTTTTTTGAAAAAACAAGAGTGAAAGTGAATATGTCTATAGCTGGTATTTTTTTCTGCAGCTTAGCAGAACACCTCAGAAGCCTGACAGACACAGGTAAGAGAAACAAAAGAGTGAATATTGTCCTGTGCATATGTGTACCCCTTGATGAACCAACTTATATATTCACCGTACCTCTATAAATCATTATTTTAAGTCAGACTGCTCATTGTCAGGAATGGAGATGACATTCCATTTAACAAACATTTCATTAAAAAAGGGAAACAGTAGCTCACCCTCACTGCTTACACACACTCTGCTAGGTCTTGGATGGAATGAGAGCCATCCTCAAAATGTAGAAGAAAGATCTACAGCAGGATGGACACAGGAAGAGGGAGTTTAACACAAAAGCTGGAAGAGAAACAAGGCAGACAGAAGCATGATGAAGTAGAGCTGCTTAGGGTACCTAACCAGGCTTGTAGCTCAGTGCAGTTACTCATGAGATCGAAGAAAACCCCATCCTCAGGGGCTGAAGTCCAGCTATCATCACAGTGACAGGAAGGTAGGATTAAAAGGCGTTTTTTTTTTTTACTTCCTCAGCTGAAGTTCCAAGGAACGTATGGGGCTACCTTTCTAGCAGAAGAGACTAGAAGCATTGTCTGCTCTAAGATTATCTCATCTTACTCCTGACAAAACCATCCTCTCATCTTTAATCCTATCACATTTCAATCATGTAGGCTGAAATTTTCTTTACTGGGCGTCTGCCTAAAGCTGCACACTGCTGGAAAATGCTGCTTTTTGGAGAAGAGACTTAAAACTTGGCAAATCAAGACCTTTGATTTCCTTTTAGTATTCCTGTGAAAATGCAAGGCATCTGGCCACACTACATGTGGGAGGGATAAGAGTGCAGTGGGAGGAGGGTAAAAAATCACAATAGCAATTACTGAAGCACAAAATCATTGAAAGTCTATGCATTGAGCATAATCCAGAGGCTACAGCTATCTCCTGCCTCTCCACATGCTAAATTCAAAGCATTTCACTTATATTCATAATGCCTTACCCTCTTCCTCAGACAATAGGAAAAAGAAACTACCTCACAGGTAGTTTCAGGTAAAATTTTCCAGGCAAAATCCAATGCAGAAAGATGGCATACAGCAAGTTATTTGAGAACTGTTAGGAACAAAAAGACTAGGGAATAAAGGGAAGGAAGTGGTAATAGGACAGGAAAAAGACTGGAACCTATTTGAGAATGAAAAGCATGAGGATAGCTAGAGTATAGCCAAACTAGAGCATCTAGTTTAGAGGAAAGAAGGTGAAAAAAGCTGCCAGGGAAAAAAGTGAGCTATCTGTGTTAGGACTGAACAGTCTGAAGGAAAAAAGGTACAGAGACACACCTGCAAAAAAATCTGTAGCAATCAAAAAGCACATCCTCTCCAATGCCTGTGACGGAAATGAAGATTTTGAATTCCACCATTTATTTTCTCTTTGCCAATATATACAAACATGCATACATTTAAATTGCATTACGTTTCCAACACACGTATGAAAAAAAAATGGAACTAATAGAATTACACCTGCCTATGTCCTAATACTACGTATAATACGGTCTTTACCCATATATATATAAAATATATTACAAAAGTATAATAAATATATATATTGGTATGTATTTTAAGTAAATCTGTACATAATACACTACTTATATTACATTTTTTAGTCAGGCCTCAAAATTATTACGGACATTATTAGCAGGAACAAAATATTTATTAATATTATGAATAATATAAATGTTAATAAAACATTATTAACAAAAAAACCCATTTATTCTTGGTTTCATTACAGATGATTAACTAAATCAATGAAAGGCAATAAAAAACATTAAGAACTGAAAATTGTACCGAAAACAAAAAAACCTCTAGATAAATAACCTCCAAAAATGCCATTTGACTGGAAGAAATTACTAGAAAAGAAAACTTAGAAAAACTTAATTAGCTTTGGTTATATTCTGTTACAAGTGGCTAAAGATTTTGTTTCCTCATGGAAGGTTAAAATTGAATACATTCATATCCATCCCTTATGAAGTGAAAAAGGTTTCAGAAAGAAATGGAGGAATTTCCAAAAGTATTCCCAGTGTATTCCCAAAAGAGGTGCACTACCCATTCTTCTCAAGTAGATAAAAATAACTGAAGTCTGCTAATATTTAGTAGCCCACATGTTTCATGTGCTTCAGTATACAAATGTATGGAATAAAGAGTATTCCTGTTTATTATTTGTGCCACATGAATAAAAACTTTCCTGTGAATATCTTTCACCTCCTACTAGGGGAAAAAATCTATTAAGATGAATAAGTGATGTAATATACAGTTACTGTTAATTACCAAAATATTTTTCTACTAATTAGTGGAAAAACCATAGTAGTTTAAGACTGAGTGAATAGTTTGGAAAATACAAAAGCACAGAAGAAAGAGTGAAACTGGCTACTGAGAGCTGGCTCCGAATGCTCGAGTGATAGTTGGGTCATTACCAAGAGTAGAGAACATTCTACCATAATGTCTTCAAGTTTGCTACTATACATAAACATATGTAATTAAAGGACTAAATCTCAACTCAAAACAGTTGGAAGTCTAAATTATCATTCAAAAAGATGAGTAAGCCAGTAAACAGACAGACTCAACTTTGTGTTCTTGTATGCTAGCCATCTACAACTTGGAATCAAACATTTTATTCCTAAAGCTTTCTGTCTTTCTGGGATGAAACATCGGTCATGAGAACTTTTCCTTTAATATCAGTGGGGAGGAAAAATCTTGGGGGAGAGCACTTGTTCAAAGTGCAAAATACTTAAACAGTAATGGCAAATGACAACCCTGTCCTGACAAGTGCATAGCACTCCTTTGGTCATTTTTGGATGTATACAGAAAATGGAAAAAAATTAAAACAGTAAGAAGAAATGCAACGGATGTTTCTCAATTACTGAAATTATCTTTTTAAAAAACAATACAAAGTCAGGTACATACCAGAGGTTAACTTTTGTCATCATATTGACATCAACCTCACAATTCTAAAATGTTAGACTATCTTTTTCAAATAACTGCTACTGTCTAAATTAAGTAGTTATCCTAGTTAAACTCTCCTGAGCAACTCTAACTACAAACTGTATTTCAAAACGTTCTGTTTACTTTACACCATTCTGAACCACAGATGACAAAGTTTGCTTGAAGCTGTAATTACTCTGCAAAGCTGGGAAGCCAATTAGAGGGCCTGAAACCTGCCAGTTCCTAAAAAAAAAAACAAAAAAGCACAGATCATCTGTTCAGATTTTATTAAAAAGTTTAAAGTTTGAATTCTATAACTTTAACTGTATAATCACCAGCATTCTTTTCCTAAATGCAGTCATTCAGCATAAGAAATAAAAAAAAAAATAGAAGTAATAGTAATACCATTTTATTATTTCATATATGAAAGGTTTCAACTTCAGCAGAATGTGTTGATATGGCTAGACAAGAATACTAAACATTCAAGCAGCCATAAAAAATTGTACTAAAAAATGAACAGAAGGTTGCATATCTGAGAAATTATTTCTAATACAGACAATACAGACTGAGTTTTAGCACAGAGGATAACTTCCCATGATTATCAAATTATATAAAAAAAATAGTATCAAGCCATTGCTTGCATTATTTATAATGTTTGCACTTTTTAACATATAGGGAGAGTGTTGTCTTTACACAGATCTTTACCTCTCTATGTATCTATCTGCATAACTTAACCTTCATTTCTTATTTTTCTCTTGATTTTTCCTTTACAAAACAAACATTTTTGTCCCAACCTTTGCCTATTTAATTGCTAATCTAATTTTGCTTTCTCATATCAAAATTTAATGAACACACTCCATACAAATACCTTTTTCTGTTGCTGTTACTCTGCACTCCAAATCCACACTCCTCTGATTACCTCTTTTGCTAGACAAATAGCAGATATCTAGCAGAACTAATAGACCATTTTCATAACACAGAGCTAGATACACATATTTTGGCTCATATACACATGAAAATCCATGAATTTTACATATAGGAATAAACATATGTGTGTAGGGTCCCCTTTTGATTCTCCCATTTGTTTACCCACTTCCTAAGAGAAATCTGCTCTGAGGCTTTCCAAAAGGTTTTGATCTTTCTTACTACTTACACCTTATCTATGGGGAGTATCACCCTAAACTTAAGTTAGGTCACATAGAGATTTATGCAAACAATTTAATATCTCCTCTTTGATCCAAACAAATACAGGTTTACCCTAAAAATGCTATTCCCAAAGCTGTTTGTAATAGTTGGTTTTTTCCATTGTTCCCTTGGTCACACCACTCATTTTTGGCACTTCCCATTTCTCAGCCAGCTCTATCACACCAAATACAGGCAGCTTTTCAACATTGTCTGTGTCTCCATAGCTTACTCTCATCCTTGTTACCATTTTTTATTCTGTATCAAAATGCCACCCATCCCTTTACTGTTACAGTTTAATCATCATTTCTCTGAAGCATCTCTAATTTCTCTCTGTTTGTCATAGTAATTATTTTTAAAATCCTCCTTAAAACTCTCTTTCTCTCTTTCTCCTGCCTTAAGAAACAGGAGGGAGGGAAGGAGGGAGGAAGAAAAGAAAGGAGATGAGAGTAAAAATCTAACCTTGACAGTGAATTAGTTGTTGATGTGCTAAGACCACTGCCTGTACTACAGGCTAATACTATCTCATTGTTTTCTCATACTCCCCCATCTGTTTGCATCCATCTGCTGTCACTAGCTTTATAGCTGGAATTTTAGTATTTTGGAGCAGGGACTGACTTTTTGTTCTGTATGGGTAAAAATCCCACTTCTGTAGTTCTTATATGTGCTTTGACAACATAACAACATGTATGACAAAAAACCACCCTTAATTGTATTCCTTGAAGCTGTAAAAGATCAAACTTTGTGCAGTTCATCATGCTGCAGTCTTTGATTTCCAATACTTCAAGAAGTACCAAGGTAGCATCTATGTCTTCCTGTCACTACAACTGGTTTTTTATTTGCCCCTTCATGCAAAAAGGGAGAATGGAAATAGATTTCTGCATGGGTTTTGCCTGGGCTTTACTTTGTTTTAATGGAAGAAGTAAAATGATACATCCTTCTCTGTCTTCCATGCAAACACCCTAGTATTAGTTAAGCAGTTGGGTATATTGCATTGGCATAAAAACTTTCAGGCCTGGCTATAAACTTCTAAGTAAAAGGACAGGATATCAACTATACCATCTAGAAATCTAGAATTCATAAAGCAATTTTAAAGCCTCCCAAACATTTCTACATCCAACACAGATGGAAATATTTCCTCTACACAATAGATTTGAGATTGAATTTCCATAGATGTATTTGCAAATATAACACGTACATTAACTTTTTCTTTCCACAAGTACTTTCCATATTGAATATCAAATGAACAATATTATGATGAACAATTACTTTGAAATCAAATTCACACTGTAATTATAAGTACAGTTATATCTTGTCTCTGGGTTCATCTAATCCAGTATTGTAACAAATTTTTTAAAATGGACTTAAATCTCATTGAAAAGTTATTCTCAGAGTTACAGACAAGGTTGTGTCAAATGCTAAAGTATTTTGCTACATAAATTAATCTCACTTAAAACAGACATACATATTTTCCTACCCATTTCTTCAAAGCATGTCTTCAGAATTCTTTAAGCCCTAACATTATTTCCCCAAAACCTTTCCATTTTCCTGTTCTGAAGATTTTTAAATCCTAAAAATCATAAAGTCTTATCTCTGGCCCACTGAAAAGTTAAGATTAGGAAAAAGTAACACAGATTCTCAATTTAGAATAGCCAAGTTTCTTGATAATCATTTCCACAGAGAAAATAAAAATGAAATAAAGTTTATAAAAGGTTACCTTTTAATAATAATAATGATAATGATGATAATAATAATAATTATTATTATTGTTATTGTTATTATTATATAATATTAGGTTGCTTTTTCTTTTTAAAGATAAAAAGGATAGCTGTAGCAGTGTGCTTAGAAAGCATTTCAAGATACTTAAAAAGTTCCAGGTGACATCATTTTTGGCCAAAGATCAAAGGATACTGTGAAGGGATACAGCTCTTCCCAATTATTCCCCATGTAAAGATCCAAATGAAGGCAAAGGGCCAATTCTTAGAGATACTTCATTCCAAATGTGCTGTGTGATTACCTACACATCCACTGCGCATGTGAGAAGTTGGGGTTTTTTTTAAACCAGTGAAGTCACAAATCTTCCTTAAGTAGAACTGAAGCAGATTCTTTTCCACTCTGCTTTTCCAAATAATGATGGCAATCAAAGACCAAAGTGGTTTATATAAAGCAGCGTTTATTTCACTTACACAACAGTGGGCCAGTTGAAAACAGCATTATGAGGCCATCTTGGTTTTCCTTGAGGGGATGGGAGAGTATTGAGGAAATAGGTCCTGTTACCCAGAGTATTAGTTTCATTCTCAAAGAAGCATAATGGAATTTTAAAAGACAGGACATTTTTATCAGGCTTTTGCTTGTAGAGGGAAGGCATACCAACTGAATTCAAAATTTTTTTTAAACTGGTTCTGACTGCATAAATGCCTATGCAAAAGCAATTTAAATTAACATCTTTTATTTTGCAGTTGAAGTGGGCTAGGAATGCACACCCACTCAGTTACCATGACTCAGTCAATCAAGAGTATCTGTACAAGCTACAGTAGTTTGATTACTTGCAACTGCTCCTCCCTACCTGAAAAGAGCTGAACTGATTTTGAACCAGACAATTCCAGTAAGCTCACACCTCTGAATTTACCCCTGAAAACCAGTATCACCCGGTTTTAAGTTTTCACAATGAACTTCCCACCCATGTAATTACACCGCCCTCATTTATCTTCAAGTGCAGGGTAAGATACCATGGCAGAGCTTCTTGTGAGTCTCAGTGTCAGGGCACAAGCATTAAGGGACTAACAGCCTACTTCAAACACAGCTCTCACAACGCCCATTTAAAAGAAGGTGGTTCTGTTAGGTATAAAATAAGCTGGCTCTGCAGGAGAGGAACCAGTGATTTCTACACACTATTTAGTGCCACCAAATCTGGCTTATTTGTTCACCCTGCAACCTTGCAGCAGCTCCAAAATGCAGTGCAAGGTGCCCATGGCTGCCTTCCCTGTGCACCCAAAGCCGAGAAAGTAGCGGCCACAGGGAGGTAAAGTCCATTCAGGACACCTAAGGCCAGCCTGGGTCCTTCCCCAGGGCTCAGGTCCACCCAGCCCCACTGTGATATACCCTCCACTCAACTGTGTTTCATCTTCAGTGCTCCAAGGAAGAGAGATCACTCATCTCCATTTCAGGCCCACATGGTTCCCCTACGTTTTGAGTGGTTGGCAATATGTGCTGTCTCTGTTTCTTCCTCTCGAAGAGTCTACCTGTTTACACACACATTTCCAAATGCTTTCCCCCCCACATTTCCTCCCAGAATACCCCAAGGAAAAGGGATGGCCTCTAAACACTCCACTATATGACAAAGCATTCCTCAGTGAGAAAGGCTCTATTAGCAAAGACATATTTATCACTGGAAGCCCTTCTGGCAGTATGTAAAATCATTCTCTTCAGCCTTCTTGTCATTCCCAATGGAGTTCAGAGATGACAAAAGGCCAAGGAAAGAGAAACACTTAGGTGTGGAACTTTAGAGTTATCTTGGAAGGATTCAGGGAGCCACACTATTCCATTGTGCCTGGAAAAGAGCTGATGTCACAGGAGTGGAATGCAGGGGACACTGGTGGGAAAATATCTGTATGATAGAAGCAACTAGATTGACAGGGCTGCTTATGAAATTTTTAAACTACACAACAAGTATCATACAAAGTAGAACTGTACAAACTTTCCCATGTTTAACTCCAACAGTACTATGAAAATAATACCACAGCCTTGGCCTTTTCTGCTTAAATAACAAATTCCAAGCAAGAGCCAAAGATGTCTATCATTTGGAGAGCAAAAAGTAAGTAGACTGAGACCACACTCTCACTTTACAGATAGCTACAAAGATTACATGAAGATAGGACTGTAAAGACATATCTTTAAGTCCCTGCCAACCTAATCAAGATGGTATTAACAGTGATCTCACACTCCATCTGCCTGGCTAGTAATTTATGAAAAACGTACTTCACTATTACAGGAAAAATATGTTGCGCTGCTTGTGGCCACAAACCTACTGCAGCAGCTCAGGAACTCTTGGATCAGAGGCTATGAGACCAGTTCTTGACATTTACCAGGTACTTCCCAGGAGATGTGATTCATTCATACAGCAATTTTGTTTGTTTATTTGCCCTACCGATGATCTCATCTTCAGACAGATAAAATAGCTGATAAAAAACTTACAGTCCCTTGCAATTTAGGGTGTAATATCATCCTGGTTTGCTTTCCATCCTGTGAATTCTACACAGGCACTCCACTTAATTTAATGAGATTCTTTGGATGAGTGATGCATCTCCCTACTCTCGCACTGATCAGCCAACATTTCTGATAAAATTACATCTTTTCCTGTCAGAAAAACAGAAAAAGTAATCTTGCTTATCAAAGCTGGATTTTTTCAATCAATTATTATATTATATTATATTACATTACATTACATTATATTACATTATATTACATTATATTACATTATATTATCTTTTCAATTGTAATATTCAATTAATAATTCAATTTTTCAATTAATATTGCTTGCTTGTTGCTTTAGCTTACACAGCCTAAGAATCAGACCTATGACCCTTGCTAGTTGCAAAAAGGATTTTTTTTTGCGGTGGGGGAGTGGTGGGGTTGGTGATGGCGTCATTTTTGAAAACAATGTGAAATATTTTCATTTTCATCAAGGCAAAGTTCAAGGACAGCATTCTAATATCAGAATTACATAAGAGAACCTCTGGGTACCAAAAAACCCCAACCAAAATCAGTACCAACATACTGGTAATTATGCTATTGCTAATTATGTATTTCTTTGCTTAGCAGAACTACCATTTGGATCACCCTTCTAGTTGCTGCAGCGAGGGAAGACAGAATATGCAATGAAGAACATGGTAAAGCAGGACAAAAAAGCCCATTGTATGTCTAGAAATTTTCTTTCTGCTGCAAACTGGGGAAAAAATATCTAGAATGATACTACCTGCTGAAAAAGAGCAGTTAGAATATGCAGAACAATAACTATGGAATGAATAATGGCCTATGATTTAGTCAATTCCTACTCATATGAACAACTTAAAGACATGACTGCTTTTATGCTGAATACCAACAAGGCAAAATGAGACTCTAATACTACTAGAAGGTTTGCACAATCAATATAATTTTCTGTTGCAATCAGAATATGCAAAGATTTCCTCTTATAGCTGTGAGGTGAGACATGGGCTTGGAGCATAAGATTATTTTTCTTTCCAAGTAAAACCAAGTAAAATAGACAAATTACTTTGTATACACAAAGGCTGAGTCAGTCTCAAGTACAATTTTATCAAGAAAATAGGAAAATTCAGTTTCAGTAGCACGTTTTTTCATCTTCAGCAGTTAAGATGAAGGAAACCCTTTCTCTAAGTGCTAGTAGTCTTGTGGTGACTCCTATACTCCTCCATAAAACTAAAGACTGTCATTTTTTTCACTGCAGTACACTTAATACCATTTTGAAAGAAATTGGGTAAATTTTCTAGGGTTCCTCTGAAAGATTTTGGCTGTGATATTTGCAACTTCGAAAGATTTTTTTGCCCTCATAATTTTTCCTCAAATACTTTCATTTCTGTACAGAAACACTCACCAACCACACTCTGACAGATCAAAAACCCTACAAATTTGTCTTTTAGAAACACTCGTGGAAAACACACAGTCTTCACTCTACCCAACAGATACACATTTTGTAGCTTTGTTAATATATGCAAATTGTCTGATTGCTTGAAATTACCCATTAACCAGGCTGAAGAGCTGATTACCTGATTATCCAAGAGAAAAATAACTTAGCATGATTTTGTGTCATTTGAAAGCCTAGGTAATTTTCTAATTATTTTCAGTTTTCAAGTGAATTCAGAGATACTAATGAAAAACAGAGAAGAGGTCAGCAATCTAAATAAAGGTAAACTTTCTAGGAATTCTCTTCTTACAGCAATCATTTGTCAAATGTCATTGTTATTTAGAGACACTTCAGACACATACACAAAAAATGAGAACTTATAGACTTGCAAAAAATATTCAAAAACCAATGCATCATTCTTCCATGCTACTGTAAATACATCTTGTAGAGCTGGATGTAAGATTAGTGATACATTAGTACAGCACACAGCATTAAACTCACAATGTTGCCTATAAATTCTGAATTATACACGAAGCAATAAATCTGTCAATATGCTGAGAGAATAATAAATACTGGAAATACATACTTGCCACTGAAAAGTTGTTGAGTGGATATGGCAGATCCACATCCTGGGGCTTCTCCTTATAGCCTATGAAAGAGCCATCTGTCTTTAGCAGGAAGTATCTTGGACGCCAGTTTTTTATATATTCTCCTAAAGGAGAAGAGAAAAAAAAGTTCATTAACACTGTAGAAAAAAAAAATTTGAATATTAAAAAATGTATCATATTATTGGTATCAAACATTAATTATACCAGAATCTTTTCAGATGTTTTCAATTTACAGAGAAAACCTTAATTCTGTTCAAAAGAAGGGAAAATTGAATTGCAATGGTAAGCCTGGCCTGTACAATAATGCCTCTGGAATAAAAAGCTACAGGCACGGTATACTAATACTGTATAATTCTGAATCTTATCAGACTATACTGTTCAAATATTTTGCATGCTTACACCATAAATAATTTTCAGGTTTTTTCCAAGAAAAAAAAACAAACTCTACAGCTTGACTTTTAATAATCAAATGAAATCTAAACTGCTAGAAGGTAGAACACTTACCCTGTTGAGTTAAACCAAAAGTCATTAATTTTCTCAAAACATACACTAAGCAAATACAAGGAAATTTGTCATAATGTAAAAAACCTACACTAAATATACTTTTAAAATATAGATGAAAGCAAAAGGAATAAACAACAAAAAGTAGAAGCCAATTACCTCCTAAGAGGTAAGTCCACCAATAAACCTACCACGCCACCTTTCCCCTACCCCAGCCTGAGCAAAAGATTCTGCATTCTGAATCTATGAGGAATTTAGGATCAGAAACATACAGAACACACAACTCCTTAATTAATGCCACTTATTTGCTATCAAGGGTAAAAAATTTCCTTAATACTATTATTAAGTATAATGCCACACCAGAATTCAGCAACAATTTCAATTTTAGAGTACAATTGCTCACTTCAGTACAGGTTAGTTTAGATTTTCCCAACTTCCCTCATCTTTGATTTCTATAAATTCTGGAGAGTAAATAATGACTATTACTAAAACTTTAAATAAAGTCATTGTTTCACCATTATACAAGTGACCATTTTCAGAAAAAAAGTGCATTAGCAATGTAGAATTTCCAACAATGAACCTAAGACTTCTCACCATTTGTGAGATGCTCAGAACAAACCATCCCAGGGGCTGCACTGCTCCTGGGCTAAGCCACAGCCCGGCAGTGCCCTTTACCACCTGAGCACCTTGATAGCTATAGCTACACAGCTTGTAGGCCATTCAAAAGTCAGAAAGAAGTTTATATCCATCTAATACGGAGGTTACGTCATTAAAGGGCAATCTAAAAATTCCTTAATCGCACCTTCACCTTTCCATCACAGTAATCAACTAATTGTCACTTAAGTTCAACATGGGAATCGCTGATATGGCCTTGATGAACTTGAGCACAGCTTGTAAGGATTTTGGCAATACCCATGGCTTAACAAATCCAACTGCAGCCATTAACATGTCCTATTTTCATGTATTTAAGCAGAGAAGGTGAGTAGGGAACACAAAATGGAGAAGAGAACAATTAACACTGGGCTATTCAGGCTGGCTTATGTATCATAACTCCTATTTAGTCCTGTTTCTAGATAGCAGGGTACTTGCTTGACTTTGCTATACAGACATTTTCACATAGGTAAAAAGAATTGAAAAGGTCCAAGTGTAACTTAATTTGACCACTAAATGAAAAGAGAAGATATGGCATTAGTTGCATTTGTATTGATGCAGGGGTTTCTCTCAGGCCTCTGGTTCTAGTTTTGCTGGGAACATCCCTATTGATACTGCCAGCCTGAGCTCATTTCACAATGGGAAATATCAGTTAACATGAAAGCATGCAATTAAAAACAAAACAAACAGGTACAAGTAAGCTGAAGAAGAAACACAGGCGCAGCGTGGGAAAACAAATGTGTAACTTTAATACCAACAACAATCAAAAACTGTATCAGCATTACATGAAAAGCAATAAATTAAGTTTGCTGAATACTTGAACATGAAATAACCATAGGCCTAAGTAAAGGTATAAGTCATATTTTAAAAGTATTAAAAATATTCCCTGCAATAAATTTTCTGAAATCTGCATGGACTCAGTAGTTGAAGCCAAAACAAAACCTTATATATCAGACCATCCAATGTAAGTTTTAAAAATATTAACATCTTTGTTGCTTCCTTAAAGAGATGAAAAAGGTAATCTTACATCTTTTTCTAATAAATTATATCTCATTTCATTGTAAGAGTGAGTGAGAGAAAGTGCCTGTTACTGCGTTTGCAAGCTATCCAGATCTTAGTCTTACCTAGGAGGCAGGAACCCAAACCTGCTGAAGAATTCAAGGACAGCATGGAGACAATATCAACGTGCTTAAAGAAGGTCAGCCATCGAAGGGTTCAGGTTTCAAAGAGAGCCCTGCTTTTGGCAGGGAATAAACTGGAGAGGGGACATGCAGACACTGCTCTAAGGATCTGGGCTGACAGGGTAAGTACACTTAATAGTCACTCAGGAAAGAATGGCAGCCTTTGCTTACATACACTCTCCAGAACGAAACTTGCTGGAAAAGGAGATCATTCTAACAGGTGGCTTTACGGACTCAGCACACACTTCTCTGATCCTCTACTCCCTCTTCACCGCTTAGGACAACACTTTAGGTTGAGTACCCAGTAGCAGCCAAACACAGATTCTCTTAATCAGAAAACTGGACAGATTTTAATCACCTACTGAGTTATGCAGCTGATGTTATGCCTGAGGACGAATCATTAGAAGAATAGAATAGCACTTTCAAGCTTCTCTGAAGACAGTTAGCAACCCTGCATAAAAGCTAATAATGGAACAGATAAGTACCCATTTACCTATGAGCATAGCTGTACCTCTGACTTTGCTCTACAAACTACAGCCAGACAAAAAAATGAAATTTAAAAGCAATTGTAAAACACTATGGCTCCATAAGGATCCATATATTTCTTTCACAGACATACTTCTTCGAAGGTTTCTCCCAAGTGGTTTTCCAACATGAATTATGGTCAGACTACTTATTCAAAACATCCTATACGAACACGCACACACACAAACCTTGGTTTTGTCTTGAAAATACCAATATTCCAATTTTTCTCCAAGGCCTGTATGTAAATATTTATCATCTGCCCTCAATTTCTTTTGTAATTCAATTAACAAATGGGTAAACACTTCTGAAGACCAAACAGGGGTATCAGTGAACAGTTCACTTAGCTGCTCAAGCGGGTTAAGGGCTCTCAAAATGCACTCTAGGTGCTCTCTTATAATGGCATTACTTTTATATAATCTGCCTAAAGATAGAAAAACATTTTAGTCCATACTTCTTAATACATGTACTTACTGATTTGCCTTGAAATAAATTCTCATACAAAAAATGCTAAAGCAAAGCAGAGTATTTGAAAAGCATAAACACTTCCACGTCTTCTAACTTAGCAGCCCTACATTTAAAAGAAAAAAGAAAAACGAAAAACAAAACAAAAAGTGTTTTTTGTTTTACCAGTATTACCAATATTAAATCACTTCAAAGGTATTTGGAATGTATGTTTATTAAATATCTCAATGTAAGCACACTAGAGGAAACTCTCATGTGAAATTTCTTAAATAAAATGAAAAGTAATTCTATGAGAGAGGAGAAGTCCAGGCAGGCTAACCAAACCCCAAGATATCCTGACAATTTAATAAAATGGAGCTGCAGTATTTAAAAAAGCAGTGGATCTGCCATAGAGCAATAATTGGTTAGTACCCTGCTTCCTGCTGGGTTAATGTAAGTTAAATTATTATTTTGCCTAAATTTACACCCTTCTAGGTTGAAAACTACATTCTTTTAGGAACTTATTAGACAGTAAGAAGAGGTCTTTAATTGCAACTACTGCAGCAAAGAAAGCCAAGTAATTCCTCCATCATTTTAATTCTAGGTGAAGTTTTTTAAGCTACTTGAGGAAAGTGGCACTAGAATCTGCATCTTGCTGATACATACAGACAATAATCAAATACACACAAAATACAAACTTTATGTTGTTGAGGTCTTCTTTTTTAATAACTACTGAGTGAATACACCCAAAAGATTAAGTAAGACAGCAGTATATATTAATGAAAATTCAACCTGATCTTCATGCAAAAAGCACCCTCGTAACATGCAACTCTTTAATTAACATTGTATTTAATAATACACTGGCTAACAACAGTAGCAAAGCGTGCTTAATGGAGGTTTGTTTAGAACATGACCCTTTTGGTTGCCTCTTTGTTTGCCTCTGTACTGCAGCCTTAATGATTTTTCTTTTTTGCCTTTGATAGCCAGTAACAAGAAACCTGCCTTCAGGACCACATTTCACAAAATATGTTTATTCCAGTGATGCAACATTGGTAGTTTTTATACTGTTGAGAAGCTTCAGAAAGGAGAGTTTCTAAGGAATCTTATGAATAGCAAAAAAAATCTGTGTTAGAAAAATATATCACACAAAAGTTTGTAATTTCTTTTACTTTACTTCACAACTCAAACTCTCTCTTCAAATGCATATTTCACCTCAGATTCAGCAGTTGTTATTGTTAGTCTCACCATTTGTAATCTTTAAGCATATGTTAATTTAGCAATTATTGAAAAAAATTAATCAGTAATTTAAAATTCATCTTATTATTTTAAAATGTATTTTTGAAAAAACACTTTTGAGAAACATCTACATTTTTCAATATGTAAATGGTTTCAGAGGTGTGAAGGAAATGTCTTTAATATACAGTTCTGATAAGCAACAGAAACCTGAGTTCAAAAACTTGCTTCCCAAAAGAAGCAACAGCTGCCACACAGACATAAGTGAGATTTAAGGGGGAGAAAAAAATGAGGGAAAAAAAATGAGAACAAACAAAATTCTGCCTCTTGTCTGTTTCATCAATTTACTCAAACGGATTTAATAGAAGTAATACACAAACATTGTCTCCCTTTTTTTTAAGGCATGTTTTTTGTTAGATCAAACTCCCTATGATAACATTTAATAAGCAGAGGGGAAAAAAATGAATTTATCTAAGAGCATTAAGCAACATTATATAAAATTAAATCATACAATTATATGCTTTTTTTTTTTTTAAAGAAACGACTGTAATTAATGTCAGGTCAAATAAAATTATCAGAAATAATGCCAGTGGTTTTGAGATTGAATTTCCTTACCTTGGCCCTCTGAGGGCAGTGTTACCTAACACACAATTGGAAGCATCAGTAGACTATTTAATTAAGTCAGTAGACGCTAAGTAAATGCAAAGCACTTCTGTTAGAAAATTTATTTATTTTTAATGTAATTAATTATAAGAAATTTGCAGTACAGTTCAAAGCTACTGTAAAAATAAATGTTTAAGATAATAAAAAAATATACCTGTCCTCATAATTTATGTCCTTCAATCTAATGTAAGTATGGAATAACATATTATGCAAAGTATTTTACAAAATCTTATTGCATAGTAAAAATTTAAATGAAACTGTGATTTTTCCTAATGTGCCATAGCGTTTTAAAAGGTATCTTCATTACAACCCCTCTCATTACTATTTGCTGTCATTTCAAAGAAAAGCAGAATTTGGAACTACCACTTTCCGATTCTCTCTTACACAGTGAGACAGTGATTATTTATTTATACTGTTTTCCCTCAGTTCCCAGTAATGCTGAATGACATTTTGAGCACATCTGCACTCGCATTAGACAAATGAATTTTTCCAGTCCCAGCTGAGAAATAGGAAACATTTCCTAATACATGTAGGCATTGGCTTATACCACAGCTAGGTTTCCATTAAGTTTCGTGCAAATTGGAAGTTTAGGTGAGAAAGTTCAAGTACATTTCACTGTTCACAACATCACAGTAGTCCAGCTCAGATAGAAGACTACTCAATTT
The DNA here is from genome assembly GCA_013399455.1 of Anthoscopus minutus. NCBI lineage: Eukaryota > Metazoa > Chordata > Aves > Passeriformes > Paridae > Anthoscopus > Anthoscopus minutus. Next base: position 42,245 of record VWYI01047363.1, read on the forward strand.
ATGCCCAGCTATTTACAGGTATGGTGCCAGAAACCAGTGAAAACCCCACAGATGTTAATATTCTGCAGAAGGCAAGTGAACAGCCTCGGGTATGAGCTCCAGAAGTGCCTCAGCTGAGCACGGGGGGAGGAAAGCAGGGACAACCCTCTGTCCTCCATGCCAGCCCAGATGCACTGAAGAGCTGGCAAACAGGAGATTCTTTGTTCCTGAAGCATTACTAAGTAGTGACCAAAGAGAAGAGATCCTACTAGTAAAGCAGATTTCTTCCAAGCAGAGGTGTAGTCACAGGCAGGGAAAAGTCACAGAGCAGCTCTCCACGGTTTCAGATGCACACCAATCTCCCCAATGGAAACATTCTCCCTGCTCTTACTGTGGGGTTTTCTTCTCTCCAGGTTGTGAATGCAATGTACAAACATATTCCAGGGTTCTAGGGTTCAAATCGCCAGCCACTATGGTTTTTTTCATGATGGCTGGTGGAGTGAGTTATTGTCCTATCTTGTACAAATGCAGCAGCACTTCATCTCCTGTTATTTATTCAATGATTGCCTGTTGTATTAATTTTCTAAAACATGCAAAAAAATCTAGAGGAAAGTATTCAATAACAGAGAGACAGATATACCATTATTCACACATAAATGCAGTTTTGAAATTGGGCATCTACAATATCCACTCAAAATTACTGGTGTGTTTTGGCAACACATGGAAAATAAATGTTCATTTTTATATGCATGCGCTTTTGTCCTTTTAAAAAATCATGTCAGAAATACTGAGTGAGCTGACATCCTGACAAATTGAGAATTGACCTTTACCATGCCCACTGTGAGCCAGCAGGAAGAAAAACTTGCCAGTTTCAACATCACTCTCACTTCCCCTTCATTCTTAAAGGATAAGAATTAGAACAATAAATAAATTAAATAGCAGTTGCTATTAGCACATGCTGTCTGAAACAACAGAGTCCTGTATTGCATCAGCATCTCTGAGCAACAAAGGTGATCAATATTTTCTAAATATGCCTGCTATTCAGGAATGGAAAATCAAGATCTGTATTCTGGAAACATTTAGGAACACTACTCACATTTGCTAAATATCTCTCTTGAACAGGACAATATAGGATAAAAGCTCAAAAATGCTGCACTATTTACATGCTTTTCAGAGCAGTTTTTTGGTTTTTAATAGTGTTAAACTGTATTGTGTAAACGCAAACATTTTGGATATGGTTTTACATATTTTTATAGCTAAAACATTAATGTGCTCAGAACTTATATATATATATTTTTAATATAGCACTATCAGCATCAAGTGGTACTTTGTATAACAGAAAAATAGTCCTTTCTTTTCTTCTAAGTTCTAGTAGACCAAAGAATCCTTTTCAGGTTTTGGAAATATTTTAAGAGTAGGACAAGTATACAAATATTAATCTATAGATTACAGCGAATAAGACAGTCAGTTACAGCAGCAACAATTTAAATGCATGTACTTGGTTAAAATGTATAAAGTCAGATGATTCAAATACAAATGTTTTTTCACATGGGGCCAAGTTGAGTTAAACATCTGCCCAATATTATCTACTTACAGCATTTTGTAAAACAGCTAACACTGGCTTACACAAGAGACTCCAAACTTGTTTGCAAAAGAATATGGTAAGTTTGACAATAGCATTATCATTAAAGTGCGTTTCTTTATAGGCAGGTGCGTTGTCAAAAATTATGCAACTTTTCCCCCTTAAAACTGTTACAATTGCTAACATGTTTTCATAAAGCAAACTGTCTCACTTTCAAAACTGGCACATTGCAATAATTTTAAAATAGCTCCTCTGAACTTTCTCCCTTTCATTAGGTGTGCTCCTAGCCTCAAACCTTGCTAGATGCCAAAAAGCCAGCACCAACACCACTCACCTTGTTTCTTCCTTAAGGCACAACACTGAAGTCAACCTTTTTGCTTTGTTGCTTAGCCTGCATCACTGGCAAAGAATCAGCATGAGATAAGCCCAACCATTCCTCAAAGTGCTTGAGCTGAAAAACCCCATTACTGCTGCACACATCAGGAGATCACTGGTTGCATGAAGTACAACCTTGCAGCACTACCCAGAGAAACTGAGCTTCCCACCAGCAGTGATGGAACACATGAAACACCACAAGTCTGGGAAGAACCAACAACCCAACAGGCAAAATGCAAATCTCCATTTGCAGTGCTGGTGACCTCTGTCTAGGCTCAGATGCAGAAATCAGTACTCGGGCAGGAGTCAGCCACACCTGAATTTTCAGTTAAAACTGACATAATCCAAAACTGACACCTCCCACTCTGCCACAGTGCTGACAGAATGGCACATCAAATGCTCCCATCAGTAGTTGCTGTTATCAAGGACCTACAGATGCTTATTAGATTTAAGATGGAAGATACAATAATAAGGAGTTCCTTGACTTTCCATAAGGGCTTGGGGGGACACACAGGTAATGTTCATTCCAATAATATATGTCATGCTGTAAATGACCAAAAAAGCCTGATACATACTGATAACATGAAGTCTACAATCCACATCCACAATGCACCTCAACTGCTGTTTCATTTTCCATTTTTCAGTTCAGTACAGATATCTGAATGTTGAATGTCATGTAATATTAGAGAAGAAAATGCAATATTTTAAAGTTTCCATTTTTAACTCAAAGTAGAGACCACCTGTATAATAATGCTTTCCTTTAGCCTTTCTGGGCTACCATAATTTCCCTCTATGCTTGTATCCTTTCTCACATTTCTTTCACAGTATCCTGGAAACTCACCATAATCACTGAACAAGAAATAAGAAAGGATTCAAGTGAAAGAAAGAAAATTAAATTCCTATGGAGCGATCCAAATTTATTTTATGTGTAACTGTCAAACAGGAAAATATAAGTTATGCCTGACCAGCTCCTTGCCTTCAGAGAAAGAACTGAAAATAAAATAAAGCAAAAGAGAAAATTAGTTGCTAATCTCATTCTAACCCCTAGCATACTCAATAATACAAGACAATCACCAATTGGCACTTTCTGCATAAGAAAAGCTCAGGATGCAGAAGTAGGGGTATGCAACGTACCAGCCTTGCAGCAGACAGACAAAGCTATGTAAGAACTTGTAAAGCACCTGTCCCCCAAATGTCTGAGACTGAAATAACTACATTACTCTTTCTGTGTCCACAAGTACCAAATTTGTTAAGTTCTTCCTTTGGGGTTTTTTTTTAAGCCCACCACATGGAAAAATCAAAAGTTTTCTTCCCTACTGCAAGGAAGGGCTCTTTTTAGGAATAAACAACGGAGGGAGGGAAGATATTAAACTCCTGAACTAATTAACAGAAGTAAAGGAGGCGGTGGGGGACAATGATAATTAATATGTCCCCTCCTCCTAACCAAATCTCCACATACATCCATTCTGTATATGCACACACAACAGCAACATCATAAACCGTCTCAAGTTCTTGCCATTATTCAGTTCGACATCTGCACATGTTTATGCGTCTCTCCAAACAACCTCTTGAACACCCTGCTGGAGCTGTCATTTTTTTCTTCTCCCTATCTGGCAGATGGCAAGTCAACAATCGGCATCAACAGCAGCCGAATATCTCCCCCCTCCATCCAACCCCCCTAAACACAC
>VWYI01047364.1:0-11420 GCA_013399455.1 Anthoscopus minutus
ATTTGTTCAACAAAGTGTCTGTTTAAGATCTTTTGTGTCCCAGACACTGATATTTTATTTTAAATCACATGTTGCATTATACAGTTCTGTTCCTAATACCAACAATCATACATGATGAATTCAAGAGCACAATTGATGTTTGCTATGAATTTTGTAACATATTAGTATTTTACTTGAAAAATACCACTGCAGGAAAAAAAAATGTAGCCTTTTAAACAGCTATTTTCCTCTTCTACATCTTCATTTGTTTGGTTTGTTGTTTTTTTTAAATCTGTCTCTGCAAGAATGTGCTCACCTTCTATTTATTTTAATAATCTCAGTAAATCCCTCTGGATCTAAATTGTATCTTCCTTTCTGTTTGTTTTGTTTTCCCATTCATTATGCTTGCCATAGCTGTAATGGTCTCATTAGAATCAGTTTCAGAGCTTCCACTGAGTCCAGCATTGCTGGGCTGTGCTAGAGCCTGGGCTGGAGATGGACACAGCTACACCTGTGGTTTGTTACAGCTTCTGGGAAGGGACTTCATCAAGACACAAGGATCAGATGGAGCATTTTAAGCCAACATTTTTGATAGCCCTTCATCCCCTTTTGCAACCTATCTTTAACCTGGATAACAGCATAGAAAGAGAAGCTGGTAAGCGACACAAGGTGTCACAACCAATGGTGAACATGGGGGTTTCTCCACATCCAGGCCAGAAATTTGCTCTAAAGATATATTCTAGCTAATTTTTTTTTCTATGAATAAGTAATCAAAATTATTGCAGCTGATTAATGAAGATCACTATCACATTACACAACCTGGTAAACACAGAAACTGTCAGGAAGGACCAGGATCATGTCTCTGCCTTGGGTTGTAACAAGAAAGAAGGAAAGGACCAGAAAAAAAAGAAGGCAAGAGAACAGAGATGAGAAGTCATGCAGGATCATCTGTAAATTGAACAGGATACCATGGGAAATGATTTTTTTTTGTGGTGTACCTCTGGAGTAGTTGTACACTGAGCATGGAAACTGAAGAAAACCTCTTTGCACTGGATACTGGAATGCCTTCTAGGCAGTTATTTCCTGCATCATGGCTGAAGAATATGGGATGACAGGAAGTTTAACTTTGGAAATTGCCATAAAGGCACCATTAATCTACAAGCTGAATGTCCAGTTGTATTCAAAAATCAAATAATTTAAATTGCCATGTGTGCTGCAGGGTGAGTTTCAAGCCATAAGCACTTGGGCTAAAATAGAGATANCCTCCCTTCCTCCCTTCCTCCCGCACTTCCGCACTTCCGCACTTCCTTCCACACTTCCTTCGTCTTTCCTTATTTCCACCCTCTGTTCCTGTCACAATCACATTTTTCCTATCTCCCTCTCTCACTCCCTCCCATGCATTTTTTTCAATCAGAATGCAAATATTATACTTTCATCTAAATGAAAAGATTCTTTTTTGCTTTAGGTCAGGTCATGTAATTGTAGCTTGTATAAAATTGCAGAGTTTACCAAAAAAGAGTATATAGACTTTTATAACTCACATTAATGCATTTGGGGAGGTTCATAGGAGGAAGGACACATGCATGTATAAAAAAATTATAAAAGAAACTTTTTTTTGCCATTTGGACTTCATAGAACAATTTGGAATTTTTTTCTTTTTCCTTGGATAACCTCAGGTGCTGAGAAAAACCAAAGCTTCCATAAATCTGTGTTATGGGCTTCTGTAGAAAAAAAAATAATAAAAAATACATGAAAAGCTAATGTGCAGAAATACCCTGATTTCTGGTTAAAAACTATACAAGTCTACACAATGCAACAATGATGCAGTATCTTATAAATGAGTTTTAAGTGAAGGTAAATGGTATAAATATATGATTCATATATTAATATATATTCAACTCAAATACATGATTAATGCTTACACTGTAAGACATTTTCTAAAGTAGGTTGCAAATATACATAAGAAATAAATTGACGAGTCTGGATTTACTAATACGTTATTATTATTTTATCATAAAATTAAAAATTACTCTCTGTTGCTGTGAGCAAAGAAATCCACTGATATTAGATATATTGCATCATTTATGATATTGAATAAGTCTACAGGAACTGGTTTTAATATTGTGGTATCTGCAAAGAAAGAATCCAACAATGTTCAAAGAGAGAGATTTAAATGTTTAATACTATTGTTATTAAAGACTATAAAATGCTCTCTGATATGATTAGCCTGTATTTTGTGAAAAAGGCATGTAATTAAAATGGTTCTAATAGCCATATATGAGTTATAACTATTATTATCCTCATATCAAATGCTGTATTTCGTACACAGTTTCCTATACAATGATCAAAATCATTGTTGCAAGGTGCTTTTATCTAGCTCAAATACGAAAGACACTACATATATTCCATTGTGTCTTATAGAAGAAACTTTTAGCTAAAAATGTATAAAGATCTCAAAAAATGTCAAGCACATTTAATCTGAAAAAAGGTGACAGACAAAGAAATACATCACATCAGTCCATTAAATGCAGTGCTAGAACATGCATTGTGCTCTAAAAACCACAAGTGGAAAAGTGAGAATGGTAAGACATAAATGGAGGACTAACTCTTCAGATTAATTGATAACACCTCACTCATCAGAAAAGGAGTAAAAGAAATGATCATCTGAGAGGAGGAGAGAGAAAGTAGTATGAATCAGTGAACAAATTGAAGGAATTGACTTTGAATAGAAGGCAGACAAAAATGTCACAATCAGATTCACTGAAGGACTCACATTTGTGCAGAAAAGCAGCACTATATGGAAAAAGTGAATGATGCTTTTTTTTTTTTCTTCTCCATAACAGGAACAGTTCTGCCCAACTTCAAGAAACTATTTCTATTCTATCTACATTTTCCACAGTCATACTGACATGTAAGATCAGTGAACCATATCTTCAGAGTAGTGAAAATATATTGAGATCCTCTATAATTTTTTATCTTTTTAATCTTACCCGTAAAGCTTTTAGAATTTTCTTTTAAATGCCTAGAATATAATCCTAACTGTAAGAAACCCATATCTGTTTCGTTACCCCAGAAATTGTTTCAGCCTCTACCACCAGTAATTTTGACAACTCTGATGCTCTTTGTGTTTTCAGGCTATCCTTGAGTCATATTTCTTAATCTTCTTAAGGTTATTGCTCTAGTTACTGAATTGCAACAAATTTTTTTGTTCTTTAATGGCAGCATTTGTATTTTGAAATTGTTCTTTAATGACTTTATGCTTGGAAACTCTTTCAAAGCAATAAGTCAAATGCTAATGCTAGCAGTAATATAGGGCACAGATTAACAATGAGGCCCAGAGATAAAAATCAAGCAGTAAGACATTAATCATTAAGCAGATTTAGTGTAACTTCAGATTTTCCTAAATCTTCAAATCAAATTTAGTCAACCAAATCACGTTATGTATTCCCTCTCATAAATATATAATGCTTCATCCTAGAATGACACCTGCAGCTTCAATGTGAAAGTTGTCCTTAAGTCTTTTCCACTGATGATGAAAAACCTTATGGATTCCAGCCTACATATATTGAAGGATGTTTATATATAATTTGATCTTTATGCCTATTTCCCAGTCTATTTAGAAATTGTGCATTAGCTTTATTCAATTTAATTTCTTTTTTAATCTGCATCTCAGTAGTTGGTTAATACCTCGGAGCAGATCCTTTTTCACCTTCTTTTACAGCTGGGGGTTGTCGTCACTCAGGTGCAGGACCTTACATGAGGTTCTCATGCATGCACTTGTTGAGCTTGTCCAGTTCTCTCTGGATAGCATCCCATCCCTCAGGCATGTCAGCCCCACCACTCAGCTTCTTGTCATCTGCAAACTTTCTGTAGGTGCACTTGACCCCACCATGTCATCTATGATGCTATTGAACAGCATTTGGTCCTAACATGGACCTGTGGGGACATTACTCATCACTGGCCTCCATTTTACCCTTTGATTTTCTCAAATTAAACTTTGTTTCCATTTATATTATTTCCACTCTATTTTTAATATCCTCTTTAAGCTGTCTCTATCCTAGAACTCTTATTTTTGCACTGCATGCAATTCCAGGCAGTTTTTTCTCAATTGAATAAATTATATTTTGATAATTATTCTGTCATGTTTTTAACCCCAGTTGAAAACTAAACTACTATGAAGAAAACTAACTCTATCCTAGCCAAAACCAGTAAATCCTTCCTTTTAGATATATCCCTTTGCAATATAAAATTATGTAAATGCTCATATTTGATTAATTGCATCTTTTTCTAAAAATTAAACTGAATAGATGCAATTTTGTATGTAACTTAGGTACCTAATTACCTTTGCAGGTCAACCCTTGATCCATTTTCAGAAAATCTAATATATGCAGCACCCTCAATTCCACTAGTTTCTGAAAATGAGGAGAAAAATGTTGAATCACATTGGGATGTTTGAAAAAATGTCCTCTATATCCACAACAAAGAATTTTAGTGGTTGTATGCTTCACTTATAATGTTGAAAATGAGCATTGAAAATCTCAAACTTCAATTATTTTATAACGTTACCAGGAGCAACCATGTGTCATAGCTAAGATTTTCTGAAGATCTAACTACATCAACTCATGTTGTTTGAATCCTTATGTCCCAAAAGGTTTGTTTCAATCAATTGTGACGATTTTGATAATAAATAGATTAAGAGCTGGTTTACATGTCCTCTTAGTCCCAGAAGGGCTCTACTCAGAGAGGCATGTAGGACCTGCTAAAAGCATTGCACTTCTCAGCATTCTAGTAGCAAATGGATGTGCATATGATTGAAAATGTTGCAGTAATTGGTTGAGTGTGAAAAACATAAAGATGCATTTATTTGCAGATGTTAGGTGTTGCCCTCTATGAGTCAGCTGAGAATGGCAGCATTTACTGCTTTTGAAGAAAAAATGCTTTGCAATAGATAGCTCTGTAAATCCTCACTGTAGATCCCACAGTGGTGGAAACTACACATTGGGTTTTCAAGGTGCAGAATGGCAGAACATATGTGAGATAAATGAAAATGTTCTGTACTGCCAGCTATTGCAGCTGAACAATTCACTTGCTTTTTATTCTATTTCCACAGCTAAACTTCCCTAGGAAAGTCTTTAGCTAAGAGAACAGCCTTCTCCACAGAGAGAGAAAAAAAAGAGCTTTCAGGGAAAAGGTCATTAATTTCAACCAACCTGATGTTCAGTTACATATCTTAATATCAGGACATTTTTGTGGTACTCAAGTCTCTCACTGCACACAAGCACTTTGATTACTTCCTGCATTCTATCACCTGCCTGCTGAGTTTTAAAGACCTTTTAAAATCTATCTCACTCTAGCTGCAGAAGAAAATATATAAGGACATAAAAATTATGTGCAGGTATCCCTAAAACTGGGGAATTTGGAAGATGTGGTGAACAAGCACACAAAATGAAGGCTCTACAAATGCTGGTTTTACATATCTATGCATAGGTCCTGACCACCCAGAGATGTTGTGTACCAGCCTGGGCAGTTCTATAGATTTCCCTCAAAAATGTTATTTTACAAGTGCTTATATTAATGATCCAATGAAAATATGAATTACATATTGAGGTCTAGTTTGCCTAATTTAGGCATGCAACTTGCTTTTAAACCCCTCATCCCTACGCTTCTGTTTGAAGATCTCTCAAACACATCTCCGTCTTTCTCGAATTGTGGGCAGCAAACTGTCTCAAAGGCTGCATCTACAGCTACACTTTGGTCCTCCACAAAAAACACATATAACCCAGGGCAAACGGTCCATATGTCCATATTGCCCTAAGTATCCTCAAGTCTGTCTGGTACTGTTAGGTGCAATTACTATATTTGTTTTTATTTCAGTCTGTATGAAGAAATATCAAATTGTCCATATGTCCATATTTATTATTTTAACCATTGCTGGAGTTTTGATTCTGCACGTGTTTTTATGGCATGCAAGTGTTTCTTTTTTTGAGAAAAATCATTTGGGTTTTCATAAGGCTATACAGGGCGTGGAGAGGTTGATGGTGTCTCATCCTTGCTGCCTGTAAAGTATGGTCCCTGCACCAAGTGTTATTCTGGAACTGCAATCATTTTTATCTCAGAGAGAACTCTGAAATGAAAAAGCCCAGGAATGAGCTATCACACATGGAGTAGGAAAGATAGAGGGCAAGATCTAGAAGCCAAGTCATTTGCTAGTGTAGATGTAGCAAATAGTATTTTACATCTGACATTTCACCAATACTGAATCAAGTGGAATAATTACCCTCAGCATCTCACTTATGACATTACTATTAACACATCAGAATGTGATTTGCCTTGACTTTCATTGTTGACTTTCATTTGATTTCTTTTCCACTCTAACTCTTGGACCTTTTCCCTTGCATTTGCATTTACTCAGCTATTCCCAATCTTGTATTGATGAATGCGATTTTCCCCTCCAAAGTGCAGCACTTGACACATTTCTTACTGAATTTTATCTTGTTGATTTAAGATCATATCTGAAGATTATAACAGTAATTTTCAATCTCAATCCTGGTCCCTAAAGCATTTTTATGTCCTGTGCTGTTAATTAGTATCATTCATAGATTTCCTAATCACAATTCATTTTGTCATCCAAATCACTAATGAAAATATGTTAAAAAGTTTTAGATAGAGACTGTAATTTGTAGCTAATTCATGTCCATTTCTCCTTTAACCTCTAGCCTGAAAATCCCCAAGAGGCACTTTGGTAGTTGCATAAGTATTCAAAACTTGCATTCATATATAATCTGGTTCACAAAGTTATATTTAAGTTACAAAACTCTGATTGCTTATGTCCCTAAAGAGAGAGCATTCTGTTACTTACTGAGCTCTGCATTAATGTGAGCTAGCTGTTCTGTCACTAATTTTACATTCCAGTTTAGAAATAGGTAATCAAAAGTGGTCTAATGATGCTATATTTTTCTCATATTCTATTACAAGCACCATGCATATACTCCACTATATTTATAGAAATCCATGGGTTTGTAGAAAATTGCCTCTGCAAGTTTTATTGTATCAAGTGACCTACTTTTCACCTTAGTCCATTTGAACATAGCAGATATATTTACTATCAGCTACTGAGACAAGAAATGTGGTATTGTTTTGTCTAGATCAGCATCCTTTAATGGCCAAGCAATCTATTAAATATCTATTACAGACTCTGTATTTAATAAATGGTATCTGATTGACTAGATGTCAGTGGCAACATTCAAGAAAACTCAGTTACCTGGGATTTTTCATTGATTTTCCCTATATTACAAAATGGAATGTCAGCTACCATTAATTGCGTTTTTACAATACGAATCATACTGCAAAAGTAGCTGCTAAGTGAAAGCACTTCTAGCCTAACATGCTAGAGAAGTATTTTTTAAAATTAATCCAATATATAAACAATTATTACAGTTATGTGTCTCTGTGGGTCAAATTGATGTGAATGCAATTACAATCTATAATATGGAACCATTTTGCAGGCTTTGAGAAAAAATGCATTCAGAGACATATTCTGCATTTGTTTTTCGTTGTACACTACACTGTTTGCATCCAGCAGCACAGAAGTTGGTTAATCCATGGTTTCTAGGAGTTCTTACCTACAAGGATGGTGTCACCCCTTACATCAGCTTGCACCACTGTTGTCCATGACTCAAAGACAGAACTGCTAACTTATACTGCCTTATAAGTATACCCATCTACCCAGGCTTTGTGCCATCACTAAGGAGAGCATGACCCAGAATAAAGGTTAAGAAACTGTGACACATACATTCCTTACCATTGAAGATCCACACTTCAAAATGTGTTTGTGGATCTTTCCTGCATGCCTGTGTCTGCATTTGTGTGATCACACCTTCATGGTCATGTATGCTTTCTGTAGGTATAATTCAAGAGATTTTCTTTCCTGTGATCACATTTATCATGCCAGGATTGACCATTGGTGTATATAATCCCAGTGAGATGGTATTACAAGTCTGGATGTGAAAAATCATTTGACTATGCACAATTTACAGTAGTGCTAGAAGTTCTTATGTCTTTGTAGGGAAAGTAAAATCCATGACCTTTTTAAAGCATGTGATGTGGCATTCAATTTCCCTGCCTCTGATCGATAAGCAAACAGGAAGTTATATCTTTTGCCATGGTACACAAGCATAATTAAGCAATAAGGCAATGGAGGTAGCTGTGATTATCTGAGGATGCACCTGGGAGCTGCCTTGTTGCTATTTTAAAACACCTTCATGTGAAGGGAACTGTATTAATTTCTGCTGAGAAAGATAAAGCTGGCAGTTTGGAATGCTCATGAGCAGCAGTTTCAGTTGTTCTTTACAGACAGTAATGTGGTGCATTCACCCCAAACAATTAGGCTTCTCCTTCAGCAGAAGGAAAGATGGAGCTGGTTGTAAACATTTAATTGACAGTCCAGACCAAGAAAACAAAAAGCATAACCCCTCCCACAAAACAATTATGCTTTGGCTGGCTTCCAGTGAGTGCAAAACTTACATTTTTACCAGTTTAGAATAAAAATATGTTTCCTCCAACACTTGACTTTCAGGGAAGTCATCTCTGCATAATTAATACTATTGCGTTCTAATTTATGCATTTTAATTATATCAAGGCCTGGTGAATAATTAATGCTAGCAAAACAATGGGTCTGAAGCATAAGCTGAAAAGTATCACTTTTTAATGGGCTCTGTAAATTTAAATAACTAATGAAAGCTATTTAACTATTTGATTGTGAGAATATTTCTCCCTGATACAATCAAGGATTAACTACCATAATTGAGCAGCCTCTGAAGTGGAGAAATGTTAGCTCAGGTTAGCTGTTTTCTGAGTGCACTATAGATAGTATATTGACCCACTTGAGCTGTATGCTCACCGGGAAGAGATTTATTTGTGTGTTTCCCCTCTGGGAGGAACTGGCATGTCATTGGTATCATCTATAAGATGTAAAATCAGAATTCTGGGCACAGCATACCCCTTTGACCTCCTATCTTCAAGTAGGTCAGTTCATGCGAGTTTTATGGGGAGATTTAGAATTGAATCTAAAGAAATACACTATAGAATTTATTATCTTCGAGTTCAGCAATCTAAGAATTAAGGATGTAGGCCAGGTTAGTAATGTAGAGTCTTGCAGTGGTTGGAGAGAGATAGAACCTCTGGAGAATTTAATCTCATCCTAAAATGGGTTTTTGAAATGGATGGGATTAATAACTATTTGGCAGTGTCTAGCATTTTTCCTGTTTCTTACAGAAGAAGCTTAGGATACTGTCTTACCCATATACCTAACTTCTAGACAGCCAAATTTAGATGAAGTTAATCTCACCAGCAAAGGCAGGCTCTAAAACGATGGTGTAAAGACCTACTCACACCAATCTGTGGGTGTGATGACCAGGGCAAAACAGAAGGGCTCACAGCACAGAGCTGTGCAAAGTTCAGTGTGTCACACTGACAACCAGCATCAGTTGCTTGGCCAAGTCTCAGGTTTGAATTGTGTCTCTTATTAAGTCCTTCCCTCTCTGAAGGGCTCAAAATGTCTGTTCATGTTAATGTGCCATTGCCAAACACCAGCCTCCACCCTGCTCTGGTCCCTAGAGCTGTGCTGGGCAGTGTGATGTGCTAAGAGCAGGCTGTCCCAGATGTGCAGCATGTCCTGGCTTCTGTGTGCTCTGTCTGTCATGCAGAGTGCTGAAAGCATGTGGACAGCAGACAGCAATGACCGCATTGCATGGAGAGCCTGGCAGCAGAAAGTACTCATTTCTTTAGAAGAGTAAAACGCTACAGCAAATGATGAATTACTGCAATCCCTGGCAATATATTACACACACTCAAGAAATATCAGCTTGTCAATATGAATATAAAATGAATAGCTTCTACCAACTTTTTTGTTCTTGTTTTCCATATTAGAAGCTTGCACTTTAATGCAAAATATTTAAGGAAGTGTCATAATAATAACAACAATATAATGAAGGACTTTTCAAAGAAATAAGATTGACAAAGGCTGCTGCCAATTTTGCATATCAGGCCCTTTATTTAAATGCATTAATTTGAGCTCAGTAACTTTTGGCTCTTATGTTTGAAATTTTCTGGTTTTACCTAATATTATGTATTGAATTGAAGTATTTGGCTCAATAGCACTCACTTGTGTCACTGGGAAGATATGGAAGACATCTATGTAAGAACTAATTCTGTTTTCCCTGTTTTCAGCTGTGTTTGCATGAGCCATGAGCTAGTGCTCTCCTCAGTGGTTGTGGTCTGCGTCGGGCAGGCGAGAGTTACTTTCAGTTTGGTTAGGCTGGATGGTGTGTCCCTTCATGCAGATGTTGGGAAGGACAGGGAAAAACGGAAAAGGCCCTTGCAGAGGTGGCTCTGCTATGGGGAAGTCTCAGCCAGCCATAGCAATCTGCTGCCTGGCCCCAGTGAATATTTCATAGAAGTCAGAAAGTGGAACACAGAGGAAATTCTGCCATGGTATCAGATTAAACCAATTTATTTCTTGTGAGCAATAGTACCTGAAAGAGCAGACAGATATTGGGGCAATCTGGGGCTGGTGTCAGAGTTAACAGGCTAACACTGGGAGCTTACTTATTTGCTGGTCAGCTTTCCCGCCCAGGAGTTAGGCAGGATCCTGACAGTATTCCTCTGCATCCCATTCCTCCCTACACTTCTTACTGCAGAATTTACAATGAGAAGTAATAACAATTCCTTGAGAAACACAACTCCTTTACTGAATCCTTTTAAGACCAAGACCTCCTTTGCATGTTAGGGATGGAGTCTGATGTTCTAGCTGTCCAGCTTGTAATGAGGCAGAAGAAAAGAGCTGCTGAAGCAGGTGTTCACAGTCTCAGGTGAAGTGGTTCCCTTTGCTTCTGCCTTTGCAGGACTACGCTGAGAAGGAGAAAGCTGCAGCTAAGGCCCTGGAGGATGTGAAGGCTAACTTCTACTGTGAACTATGTGACAAGCAGTACCACAAACACCAGGAATTTGACAACCACATCAATTCTTATGACCACGCTCACAAGCAGGTAAACCTGATAAATGTCTTGCATGTTACACTGGTGTCTCTTCCCTCCTCATTGATTGTGGGAGGTTTCTAAATGCACCCAAGTAGAAGACAATTCATCATTTGATATTTTTAACTTTAACATGCTACTTTCCATAAAAATAAAATGGAAAATAATAGTTTTTATCACAATTTCTTTTAAGCTACTCTGACTGAAAGACCTGCAGCTGTAGTTTTATATACATGCTTAATACCAATGTCTGCACTTAATTTGGTATATTTAGATGTGGAATTGCTTAAAAACCACAGGCAGGGAGACAGACCATTTCCTCAAATGACCCGGTCCCTCTTTTGCCCCTCCCAGTCACAGAAAAACCTCTATTCTTCATGCTCTTACCAGAAGGCATATGACCACACT